>CAUYUJ010017589.1:192500-231334 GCA_963575745.1 Prorocentrum cordatum
TGTGCAACAGCTCAAGGCAGGGCTCACGGCGATGGCGGGCACCCTCTTCGCCGAGGCCAAGCAGAAGGTCGACGGCCTCAAGTCCGCCCACGCGCTGCACATCAAGAGGCTTGCGGCTAAGCGGCCTCGAGTGGTGGAGCAGGAAGCGGCCTTCGAGGAACCTCCTGATGCAGGTGCACACGCTGAAGGAGATGAGGACGCTGGAGCAGTTCCAGGCGGTGGTGGCGCAGCAGCGTCAGGCGCAGCGGGCGCTGCGGCAGCGGCTCCGTCCACGCCTTCTACGACAGGCACGGCTCGTGAGCGCGCTGACCGCATTGCCGCGGCCACTCACACAGTCAACGATTAGCTACCCCCTGGAGGCTAGCCCTGATGCTCGTCGCCTCCTCGAGTCGTCGTTCGATTGGGGTCCGCAGGTCCTTCGTTCGGAAGGCTGCCTCCAGGGGGGGGGTGAAGCAGGTTTTTTACCTCTGCACACGGAGTTTCGCTCAGTAGCGCAAGATGCCCTCATCCGCAAGAGGGGTATGTTTCGACGCAAGGCTGATCGGACTACTGTCTCTGCCCCTGTGTCTTTGCTGGACTTCGCGAGGCCAAGGGTTTTGTATCCTGTTCACTCCCTTGGTAAGTCTGCGCGCAAGGATGCCACGGACGGGGCTGTCCTGCATGTGGCCACTTCTGTTTGCCCCCCATGGAGGGGGATCTCGTCCCCGCGTTGAGCTCGTCGCTCTCGGAGATTTTAAGTCAGGGCGCTCCAAGGGCAAATTCGAACCCTTGGATTCTCAGAGGTCTCAGCACCCCTCTGACTGTTTCAATTCGACAGCGCATTCGGTCAGCAATGTCAGCCTGCCTGTGCCTGCTCCTCTCGTCGGCAGCGAGCAGCCATCGGCCTCTAACTCTGACAGTATGGTGCCACTCACGATTCAGACCATTAACGCCAACTCGTGGGGCACGTTGAAGGGTTTGCTCGGAGCTTGTTCTGCCCACATTGTGCTCGGTCAGGAGCACCGTCTGATTTCCAAGGAGGACATCGAGCAGGCCAGTGCTTGGTGCATAAGGCATGGATGGAAGTCGGTTTGGGCCCCTGCTATCCCCACCCAAGCGCAGGACACGAGTGGAGGTGTTGCCATTTTCGTGCGCTCTTGGATGGGGCTTCTGGAAGTCGAGGGTGCCATCACGACGCCTGGGCGATGCATCGCGTGCTCTGCGCACCTCCCTGGGACTCCCCCCATCCTGGTTGCCTCTGCATACCTTCACCACTCAGAAGGCCTCAGCGATGATAATCTGTCTCTGCTCGCGAGGCTCGGGGAGCAACTTTCGGCAGTTGGCCAGCCGTGGGTGCTCGGCGCCGACTTTAATCTGGAGCCTGCTGAGCTCGAGTCTTCCAGTTTTGTGTCTGAGTTGAGGGCTTCCCTCATCTTCCCCATTGTCGCGACGCACTGTCCTGCGGGCCCTCCCACGACGTTCGACTACTTCGTTTGTTCGGGCGGTCTGGCGAAGGGTCTCAAGTCGGTCGACACGAGATTGGATACGGAGCTCTCCCCCCACAGGCCCGTCCAGTTGGTGTTCCACCCCCAGCTGGCGGTGCTTCACGCTCTCTCGTTCAGGAAGCCTCCCCCCCTGCCGTGTCAGATGGTGTTTGGCCCTGCCCCCAGAGAAAGTTGCTGGGCTGGGGAACTTGCGCTGGCGTCCGAGGCTGAACGTTGTCTTCAGAATGGGGACGGTCAGGGGGCCAAACGTCTTCTGGGCCCTCTTTACAGGAAGTGGGCCGACCACGCTGAACGTGACCTCATTCCTCTGGTGGGTGTTGCCCCCCCCCCAAGCATGGCTCCAGGGGCCTGGGTCCTCAACTTGTGTGAAAACCTATCTTGGGCCAGGATGGTAAGGTGCGTTACCCTGGTCATCGCGCGATCCGTTGGCTCGGGCAACAGCTTCGCGCCTTCATGCACGCTCGGCGCGGAGGCGCTGCTGCCACTGCTGCCAGGCTTAGTTGCGTGTTGGTGGAGCCCCCGCCCAGCATCACGGCCGCGGTGGAAGACTACGAGCCGCTGTTCAAGCGTGCGGCTCAGGAGGTCTCCGCCCTTGGCTCTGGTGGGGATGTGGAGCCGCTCGCTGATCTGTACACTCCGGTTCACGAGGCCGTCAAGGCCGCCAGCTCCAAGCACGCCGCCAGGAGTCGATCAGACTGGGCTGCTTGGCTGCATGTTGGCATCAATCAAGGGGCTAAAAGGGTTCATCAGTGCATTAAAGATCCTGTTCCGTGGGTCCCCTCTTCGACTCTCTCTGCTGCTGGGTGCGTCGTCAGTGATCCTCTCTCCCTGCTCAAGGCGGAGGGAGAGAGGTTCAGCAGCATATGGGGGGAGGGTCGAGGGGCCGAGTTTGACGGTCAGGTCGTTGAGCCTCTTCCCCGACCCACGGCCAGCGAAATCCGTGCTATCTCTAAGTCCTACAAAGATTCTTCGGCCGTGGCTGTGGACGGATTTCACTGCAAGCATTTCTCTTTGTTGCCTGATGCTGCTCTCGATTGCCTCAGTGCCATTTTTTGTCATGGAAGCGCTAGGCTGCCTTCCTCCGCAGATCTCTGTCGTCGCTCTGGCGCTTCTGCCGAAGCCTACTGGTGGATACAGGCCGATTGGGGTGTTCTGCTCCTGGTTCAGGGTTTGGGGCCGCTGTCGGCGGCCCTTTGCCTTGAACTGGAAGCAAGAACACCCCAAACGGTACTGGGCTGCTGGTAGGTGTCGAGGAGCTGCCGATGTGGTTTGGCGTCAAGCTGTCACCGCCGAGACGGGTCTTGCCATCGGGGAGTCCTCATGTTCTGTTCTTTTCGATCTGCGTAAGTTCTATGAGAACATCAGTCTGAAAGAGCTCGAGGCCCGTTGCAAGAAACATGGATTCCCTCTTGCGATTGCCCGTCTTTGCATTTATGCCTACAGGTGTGGGCGCTTTCTCTGTCTTGGAGGGTGGCTGGAAGGCCCCTACTTCTGCCTGAATGGGGTTATCGCTGGGTGCTCGATGGCCACCACGTTCATTCGGGTCTTTTGCCAGGACGGATACGATTCTCTTCCTTCCATCCCCAGGCTCGACCTCGATGTGTATATCGACGACCAGGGTCTCTCGTGTACGGGCCAACATCGGACCGTGGTCAAATCGATCGTCGAAGGGGCCAAGGCGCTCCACGGCATTGTTGAGTCTTGTTTCGGTTGCTCCCTCGCCCTGGATAAGACCGCTGTTGTCGCTTCCTCGAAGGCCCTTGGGGATGAGGTTTCTGTTGAGATTTCGCATTTAGGAAGTATTTTTACGTCGAGTGCTGCCAACTTAGGCGTTGACTGCACGGCTGGCCGCGCGCTCAGGGTGGCGGGGCGCTCGGTGAAGTCCAAAATGCGCATCGCCAAGGCGGTGAGGGCGGCCAAGAGATTAAAGCGTCAGATTAAAGTCATCTCTCGGCCGCAGGTTCTTAGGGCGTTCTCCTCGGGGCCCCTCGCGGGGGCTTCTTATGGCGCGGAAATTACTGGCACCAGCGACCTCGAGTTGCTTCGCCTCCGTCGTCAAGTTTTCTCGGTGGTCCGACCTCGATCTCAGTTGAGATCCCTGACGACGGCGGCTTTGCTCGATTATGATCCGTGCTGGCGCACTGCCACCGTCCCCATCCTCCGTTGGTCCAAGGAGATCTGGCTGGCCCAGACTGGGGCCTACGCTTGGGGTTTGGGTTTTCCCTCGTTGCGTCGTGCGTGGGAAGCTGTGTTCTCCAACCCTGCCTGCTCCTGGAGAGCGGTCGCGGGCCCTGTGTCGGCCCTTCGGATGTCCCTGGTTAGGCTGGGCTGGTGCATGGACAACTTCATGACGGTGCGAGATGACCGTGGCTTCTCTTTTCCCCTCGGCATTATCTCGCCTGCCTTATTCCGGAGTTTGCTCAAGGACGGTTATTTTAGGATGTTGGAACGTCTCTCCGCCGAAAAGAGGGGAGTGCTCCCCAGGATATGGTATGATGTGCTGCGCGAGGCCCTGGCCTCCAAGAAATACACGGCCCTCCAGAAGGCCCACATTAGAGCGTTCGCCACCGAAGCCTTTTTCACTGGTGATCGTGCTGTGAGCTTAGGCTACCTCGTGGACGGCAGTTGCCCGTTCTGCGGCGCCTCGGACACGATCTTCCACAGGTTGTGGGAGTGCCCCCACGAGCCAGTGGCTGAGCTTAGATCCTCTCTAGTTGAAGCTAGTACTGTAGCCGAAGCCTTAGCAGCTAAGGACGACGAGGAAGCTGTGTTCGTTTTTATGTCTGGGGCTTTCCGCCACCCCGCCGATGGGTACCCCAGGCCCCTCACTGAGACGGACAATGGCCCGTTTCTTGTGTGGCACCACCAAGATATCTCGTCGCCCTCTGGGGCTAAGCCTGGCATTGAAGTTTGGGGTAGCGTTTTCATCGACGGGTCTAGCAGCCGTCACTCTGTTCGGGAGCTATCCAGGGCTGGCTGCAGTGTGGTGATGGTCGACGATCAAGGGTCGGCCGTCGCAGAGTTTCGGGCCCCAGCTTGGGCCCCATATCCTCTGACGCCTCAGTCGGCCGAGTTCAGCTGCTGGACTTGGGCCAATGTGCTCGCGTCGGCCTGCTTAGATGTGTTCTCTGATTGCAGCAATGTGGTCAATCTAGCCTGTAGGCCCAAGGCCGAGCAGCTGTGTGGGAAGAGGGCTTACGCTGGGGCTTTCCTCCAACTCTATGCCCAAGGTATCTCGCCTTCCACGTGCACAAAAGTCGCAGCTCACAAGGAGCTGGATGAGGCGGGTATCGACGCTGCTGAGCGCTGGAGGCGCCTCGGCAACCATCATGCGGACGCGGCAGCCAAGCACGCAGTGCATCTTCATCCTTCGTGTCCTGACAAGCTAGCGGCTGCTGATAAGCTTGTCACGCAGGCACGCCAGACTATCAGGCTGGCGGCCCATGTTTTGCATGTGTGGCCTGCCTTGGACCTCTCCGATGTAGGACGAATTCCTGCCCCGCATGCCGCTGCCGCTGCGACCGCAGGGCATCGCTGGGAAATGTGGTCTGGAGTGTGGCGCTGTGCTGTTTGCCTCAGAGGCAAGCGTTCGCAGAGCAGGCCCTTGCCAGGTGTCTGTTCTCAGGTTTCTCGGCTTCACGCGTCCAGTCAGGACGCCCTCGAGCACCGTACGATTGCGTTCGACTGCTCTGATGGCTCGGTTTTGTTTATTTGCACTAGGTGCAAGGCTCATTCCAGTGGAGCCTCTGTCCGCGGGTTAGCCGCCAAGTGCCAGCCGCCTCCGTCGCGAGCAGCGAGGTACGGCTGGGAAGCCCTGTGCAAAGGCAAACACCCGCATTATAGGCAGCAGAAAGCGGGTGTTACGGTTGATGTCGGCAATATTATGCAGTGCTTCAACACGTTTGCCTAATTTTATTCACAGGCCTGCTGCACCGCCTCGTTGCAGCAGGTGTCAGCTCCTTTAAAGGACTCAGAGGAGGGCGTGGAGCCAAAACAAATCCTCCTCCTCCTCCTCCTCCTCCTCCTCCTCCTCCTCCTCCTCCCCTTGCTCCTTTTCCTCCTGCTTCCCAGTGCAAGAGAAAGTCCGATGGTGACCCAACGCCCTCGACCCACGCGCCCGCACGTGGGCGGGCCAAGCGCAGGCGGTGCTGACGAATGCTACAGTCAAAACGTATAGTAAGGACGCGTGGTAAGGACGCAAGACCCTTGGAGGCTGAAGTTGGGATTTTTTGGGGCGGCGGCGACCAGTGAAAACGGCAAAGGACGGGCCACAGAGGCAAGGACGCCAGGGTATCCTAGATGAAGGCGCGCGTCCTTACTAGGCGCGTTGACTGTAACTGCAGACCGTTGGCCGACACCAGAGGGAAGGAGCCGTGCGTCTCGATGCGTTGTGCCTGCGCCATCAACGCACACTCGCGCTCAGGGAAACAACTTCGTGCAGCGGGGATGAACTGCGACTGCTGATGCTGCTCCTCTTCCGCCTCATCTTGCTGCTTGTCCGCTTCATCGCCTCCTTGTCCCCCCATGCGCCGCATCCCTATCGGCCTGGCACTCTGGGTTGGCTCCCGCACGAGCGCTGGCAGCGTGTTTGCAGAGCACTCAAAAGCAGGACTGCGAGGGAGACATGAATAATGGCAGAAGGTCGCGATGAGGGAGGGCGCCTAAAAGACCTGCTTGCCTTTGCGTGCCTCGGAGGAGCTAAGCTCTTCACAACAGACTATATGAAATCTTCAGCGTAGGACATGAATCCTGATCAACGTTCTGGACGACGATGCCTGCGCAATGGCTTCACAACCGCTTCCTACCGGAAACAAGCACATTGCTCCCACCTTGGCGGTGGGTTGCCACACGCAGCCCTCCGGGAACTTCGCAGGAGCGGGAATTTGCTGTGCTATGCCCCCTGCCCTCACATTTCCCGCAACTCGGCCAAATAGACGACGCGATGAAAAGCACCCCCCCGCATCTCTCACGCACCATCCGACACTGTGAATCAAATGGCGCTACCGCTGCGAGCGCGAAGGACGAGCACCAACAGCTGCAGCAAGAGGACTTCGATCCGGTTGGCGATCGGATCGGGTGTGCTCGACCTCATCGAGACCCGACCGTCAGCCCCGGAACTGGCCCCAAAGCCCCAGAAGGAGCTCGCGGGAAGGCACGCGGCATGCGGGGACTGGACCTCCTCCACCTCCTGATTCCCCTCCTCTATCCCGCCCCTCCTCCTCCTCCTCCTCCTCCTCCTCCTCTTCCTCCTCCTCCTCCTCCTCCTCCTCCTCCTCCTCCTCCTCCTCCTCCTCTACTTCAACCGACTCCTCCTCCCCTTCCATCTCCTCCTCCTCCTCCTCCTCCTCCTCCTCTTCCTCCCTCCTCCTCCCTCCTCCTCCTCCTCCTCCTACCTCAACCGACTCCTCCTCTCCCTCCTCCCCTTCCTGCTAGTACCGTCCTTTTCGTCCTCCTCCTCCTCTTCGTTCTCCTCTCCTCCTCCTCCTGATTCTCCTCCTCCTCTATTCCGCCCCGCCCTCCTCCTCCTCCTCCTCCTCCTCCTCCTCCTCCTCTATCTCATCCGACTCACCCTCCCCTCCTCCCCTTCCTGCTACCGTCCTTTTCCTCCTCCTCCTCTTCCTCCTCCTCCTCCTCATCATCATCATCATCCTCATTGTCATCCTCATCCTCATCCTCATCCTCATCTTCCTCCTCCTCTTCCTCGTCATCATCATCATCATCATCATCATCATCATCATCATCATCATCATCATCATCATCATCATCATCATCATCATCATCCTCGTCATCGTCATCGTCATCGTCATCGTCGTCATCATCATCAGCATCATTGCAATCGCCATCATCATCATCATCATCAGCAGCAGCAGCAGCATCATCGTCATCACCAGCATCATCGTCATCATCCTCATCAGCATCAGCATCAAGCATCATCATCAGCAGCAGCAGCATCGTCCTCTTTCTCATCTTCATCCTCATCGACATCGTCATCGTAATCGTCATCGTCATCGTCATCATCACCATCAGCCTCAGCCTCAGCCTCAGCGTCATCATCGTCATCCTCCTCCGCATCATCATCATCATCATCATCAGCAGCATCATCGTCATACTCATAATCAGCATCCGAATCATCATCATCATCATCATCATCATCATCATCATCATCATCGTCATCATCATCGTCATCATCATCGTCATCGTCATCGTCATTGTCATCGTCATCATCGTCATCGTCCTTACTGTCCTCATCGTCATCGTCATCATCATCGTCGTCAACATCGTCATCATCTTCATCAGCAGCATCATCATTAGCATCATCATCGGCAGCAGCAGCAGCCGCATCAGCAGCATCCTTCTCATCATCAACAGCATCATTAGCATGAGTATCAGTATCACCACCATCATCGCCATCGCCATCATAATCAGCATTAGCATCACCATCATTACCATCATCACTATCGTCATCATCATCATCATCATCAACATCATCATCATCATCATCATCCTCATCATCATCATCACCATCATCATCATCATGATCGTCGCCATCGTCATCACCATCGTCATTGTCATCATCGTCAGCATCGACATCGTCCTCGTCGTCGCCATCATCGTCATTATCACCCACCTCAGCATCAACATCCTACTCATCATAATCAGCAACATCATCGTCGCCACCATCATCGCACCAGGCCGTCCTACTCTCTCTCTCCTCCTTCTCCTCGTCGTCATCATGCTCCTCCTCCTCCTCCTCGTCATCCTCTTCCTCGTCTTCCTCCTCGGCATGATCCGCATCCTCCACCTCATCTTTTTCCTCCTCATCCTCATCATCATTATCCGTGTCCTTCTCCACGTCCCCTCTTCTCCGTCCCTCCCTGCCTCCTCAGCCTCACCTCGCAGTCGGCGTGCCCCGACGTGCGCATCCCCGTCAAATCCCAATTTGCTCAGACCAGTTGCATCATCCATTTATCGAATTTCCTATGAAACTAGAGATCGATATCACTATTTCGCTAACGGCCTCACTGTATACTGTACATGCATAGACAAGTCAATTGCCGCACGCACGCGGGACAACCATGGGACAACCACGAGACGATCACGGGGCAACCATCGGGACTCACTTTGGCCTGACCTGGGCCTAGCTAGTGCAAGAACTCGCGCTGCTTCGCCTCGCGCGTCACGTACCACACGAATCGACAACGATTGAAATTTCTCTGGCGGGCGACTGCAATCCGCGTCGGTCTCACCCCAAAGCCTCAAGTACAAGTGCGTACGTCGATGCGCAGGGACGCCGAATGTTGCTTCAAGCGAGTTCAGCACACATACAAACATCAAGGTGTCGGCGCGCGTATACATAATTCGATGGGAGTAGGTACGAACATATGTGTGCTGACACATGCGCAAATGACCAATGGGGCAGCCGCCAAACAGCCGCACAACACCAACACGGGACAGTCCCAGACCCCACACTCCCAACTCTCGTGGGGCTTGGCGCGTCGCCCCTGGGCTCCCCCGCTTCTCCCCGCGTGGCTGGTTCGAGCCCCAAGGGGGCCCCAAGAGGCGCCGACGACGGTCCAAAAGGGCCCCGAGTCGCCGAACGATCGCTCCAAGACGCCCAAGACGGCCCCCCAGACGGCCCAAGAGGCCTCCAAGACGGCCCAAGAGGCCTCCAAGAGGCCTACCAAGAGGGCCCCAAGAGGCAAGCACCATTGATTGTCCTTAGGTGCTTGGAAGGTGTTTTTGGCGTTCTCGCCTTTTCGGCTCCCCGACGCTTCGAGACGGCCCAGGAGGCCCCCAATATCGCCCCAAGACGGTCCAAGAGGCTTCCAAGAGGGCCCCAAAAAGACGGCCCCCAAAGGGGCACAAGAGAGGGAACACGAACCGAAAATCCGAGCCTTCTGCCCCAAGAGGCCCCCTGGAGGCCCCCAGAGGCGCTCATGAGGCCCCAAGAGGCCCCCAAGAGGTCCCCAAGATGCCCCAAAAAGGCTCCGAAGAGGCCCCCAAGGGGCTCAAAGAGGCCCCAAAATTGCTCCGAAGAGGCATCACAACTTCCTCCAAGAGGCCACCGAGAGGCCTCCCACGAGATCCCAACAAAATCCAGTAGGCTTCATACCCACAACCCAGGCACGGTGGCGGGATGGGCCGAAGGCCATTATATACATATTCTTCTTCCTATATTTTTACATGCCTACGTAACCGATGGGGCAGCCGACCAACAACCCCGCACAGTACCAGCACAAGACAATCTCAGAATCGAACCACGGGACGACCGCCATAAAGCCCTGGAACGCACGCCCGAAAGAGACTGCGAAGGGATCCTGCTGTACGGGGGCGAGACGGGCACCGAACTCTCATCCGCCGCGACGACAGCACGACGGCCTGCCCTGGGCGCCACATGCCGCACCGCTCGGCCGCCGCTTCGGGGGCGAAGGAGCCTCACATTGCGAAGCTGCCCACGGAGCAAGTCGAGCACAGATCATCCACAGCATCGTGTTGCGGTGAGTGCCAGGAGGAGGACGAGGAGGAAGAGGAGGAGGAGGAGGAGGTGGAGGAAGAGGAGGGAGGAGGAAAGGGAGGAGGGGGAGGAGGAGGAGGAGGAGGAGGAGGAGGAGGAGGAGGAGGAGGAGGAGGAGGAGGGAGGAGGAGGAAGGGGAGGAGGAGGAGCGGCGTCGGCGTCGGCGCCCTACGGGATCCTGAATGATTTTGGAGCTCACCTTGGTGCCCCATTCATTGGGGACTCGCCGTTCTTGGGCCCTGACCGGGTTGCTCGCTCTTTTCGGCCGGTGCTGCTTTCTCTCGCGCTGCTCCTGGCTGCTGCCGCTGTTTGCTCTCGAGTACGCCACTTCGTTGATGCCCTTGTTTTAAGGAAAAGAGGAGCGACAGGAGAGATGGGATAAAGGGCCGAGCGAACGCTGCCCCCCTCTCGCTGCTGTCGTCAGCAAATGATCGGACGGGAGAGCCGATCGGAGCGAGTTCGATATCCGTTCGCCCTCTTTCCTCGAGGAGCGCAAGAGGGTGCGCAAGCCTGCGAGGCGAAGTCCATTGACGAATCCAGCTAGTTAAATGAGACCAGGTCTCGGTGCTCAGGCCTAATCGGCCGCCGCACCGGGCCGTGCGAGTCGAAAGCATTCTGCGAATCGTGTTCGGGTAACACGCCGCTCTAACAAAAAAAACCCAGCCAATTCGGCACGCACGCTTTATCGGCCGCTGCACCAAGCCGCGCGCGCAGACCGCAAGCCAGCGCGAACCGAAGTGCCTCCGCGCGCCTTGCTCGGCAAATCCGAGCATCGATGCGGAGGATTTTACTGGCCGCCGCACCAAGCCTCGCCGCAGACCACACAACTGCGAATTGAGGCGCACGACATAAACGAAACACTAAGGGGGCACGTGCGCGGAGAATCACTGCGCACCTCTACATGCCCAATTGAGCCTGAACCCGTACCAAAATGCGCAGGAGCTTGCCCCGCTTGCACTTTCAGTTTACCCGAATTCCCTGGCGTTCTTCTACAGTAGACGTTTGCCGCACGAGAGAGCCTCGCACTTGCCTCCAGGCAGGAATCTACCCGCTCGCATAACAGCTCGCGGGCGCACTGGTGGCTGCGTCGAGGCCTCTGCTTTGTGCGAACATCAAAGCGTGAAGCGGTTGTCTCCAGATGGCTCCAGCAGGAGCGGGAGAAGCGTGGAGGAAGAAGGGCAACATAACACCAAAGAGTGATGGAAGGGTGATGCAGCATTCGCCATCTAAAGGAAAAATACACATTACAGCTCTGAACCCTACCAGCTGTTCAACACAGAAGCTGAAATGGTTTGTATCGTTTGAGACAGATGCCGCAGCGAACTGGAGCGACCAAATAAGATACCGTGACAGTAGAGCTAACCTCAAACCATGTCCTACGATGAGGCATGGCTCATTATTCCCCAGGCCGTGCCTTCTGGTGCCTCTAGAAGCTGCGCCTCCAGCTCAGGAGTACATCACATCAACACTGGAAGTTGCGGTACAGCTTCCGCGAAGGCATTGTGATGCGCCGGCTCACATAGCACATAGCAGACTGCCTCAAGACATGCAGGGAACAAAAAGAGATCAGCACCCTCAGCAAGGCGCCGCAAGAACGAGCGACAAGGCACTGTTCCTGGCCCAGTGGTAGCGCGTTCTCGCCAACCACGGCAACCGTGAAAAGAGCATACTGCTCGAAGCCGTGACTTGTGGTATCCGCCACCGTGCCATTTGGCGCGTCGGGGCGCGGTCAGATGCAAACTGCTGTGGTTCTGCACGGGGTCGCCCATACTGGAGCCCCCCTTGCCTGCAACCCCGCCCGAACCTCCTGAGCAGCTCGACGGCTCCCTGATGGTCTCGGAGGCCTCCTAGATGCCCACGATAACTTCCACGACGCTGTCTCCAGTATACGTATGTGTATACACTGTATATATATATGTATATATATGAACAAATAATTGAATAAACATCGACGTGACGCAGCGGAGTCGACACAGTCGGCTCAAACAGCCGCCCAGCGCCCAGGCAGCCAGAGTTACAAAACACATCGTTCAATCCTGGTTGGCTTCCCTTTGCTTCGGCTGAACCTGGTCCCCGGAGTGCTCGACAGATCCCCAAGATGGCCCCAGAGTTGTCCACGCAGCTCCCAAAGTGGGCCACAAAGGCTCCCAAGAGAGCCTCTGGCGGTAAGAATCCCAAATAATCTGCTAGGAAATCCAAGAGAGCTTCCAACGGGACAACGAGCAGCAAATGAGGGCCCAAGCCGCCCTGGGAGCAATTGTAAAAAACATCCCATCCTCCTCCTTCTCCTCTTTCTTTCCTCCTCCTCCTCCTCCTCCTCCTCTTTCTTATGTCCTCCTTTCCTCCTCCTCCTCCTCCTCCCCCTCCTCCTCCTCCTCCTCCTCCTCCTCCTTCTCCTCTTTTCTGATCGGTTGGTAGACGGTGTTGTGCACGGCCTCTGGCGTGATAGATTTCCCAAGGAGATTGAGGACATGTACTTTCGCACCTTCCCCGCCTGGTCCCAACTTGAAGGCGAGGCCACCCCCAACAGGGCCTGGGAGAAGTTTGTGGGAGGCGTTCGAGGCATTGCTCTGGAGTGCTTTGCGAGACATGCCGTACCGAAACTGACGCCGATTACGACCAGAAACGTGAATCCCAACGAGCCCTACTCCGACACCGATTCGAGCTTGGAGAACAACTTAGTGCTCTTCCTGCAGTCATGATTGCTGACAGTGCGCACTTCTAGGAGCTCACTCACGTGCAATCTCAGTTGTGATCGGTGACAAAGCAGATCAAGCAACACCGAGATACGAAAAAAAATCAGCGCATGGAATCGATTGCAGATCAGATATGGGACGCCTGGAAGGCGTCCAGGTGGTCTCTGGTCCACTGACTTTGTAGAAGGCTCGCCTGTACGACAGTTGGGCCAGGACGCCGCTTTAATCAGCCGATCTGCATGCAACCGACGATCCAGATGTGGGCTGACGTTCTCGCACAGTGCGGCCCACTCGGCGGCCAATCAGCATCGCTAATTGCTCTTCCGTCCCTGCCAAAGGATCGTTTTGAGAACGGGTTGCGACTCCGCTTTTACCGACCAGGTTTCAAGGATGAGGCGGAGGAGGACTCACAAGGAATATGCTCGTCGCTCCTTCAGATGGCCCACAGGAAGAGGGCCACCCCATGGAGCCTACCCATGGAAGTTTATCGGATGATGTCCCTCCCCTGCCATCGGCACTCCAAATACAAAGATCAACCATATGAATTCGCTGCGACACTCCCTGATATGGCCTGGTGTTCACGTCGAGTTCGAGGGCTCCTTTGGGACGTCCGAGGAGGGGCCCGCCTACCACTCGACTGGCACCGCTCCTGGGTATGCAGCATACCCAAACCCGCGGCTACCCCACTTGGCCTCCGTTCCATTCGCCTAGTTCATCGCATGTGCCCCTTCAGCAAGGCATACAGCAGGCACCTGGGGCAGCGAGGTGATCTATGCTGCCCAGAGCGCACGTTTGCAGGCCGCCTCCACTTTTGCACCTGGCATGGGCGACGCGAATCTGCCATAAAGATCCAGCTAATCATGGGACGGCGATTGTCTCGCCTACGCAAGTCGCACTGTACGATTTGTTACGATGAGGCCAATGCTTTTGAGAGTAGTAATGCTGAGTTACTGAATGAAACACAGCCTCTTCATACAGATGGTATCTAGTTTGGACAATACAGCAACCATCATAATATGATTACATTGAACTATTCGGATGGGGTGGGGCGCTATCAGATCCAAGAGGGCGTCTTGCAGGGCCACCAGCCAGCCCCCGTCACATATCTCCGCAGCTTCGACCGTGCAGTACTCACGCCTCGGACTGCAGAGCGACAAGCTCAGCCTGGAGGCCGCGACCTTCTGTGCAACAGCCTGATGAATGATATCCCAGGTCAGGACATTGAGTTGTCGACAACGGTTTAATTGGATGGCGCAGCTCATACGGTCGCAGCCCCTACAGCCTCAGCATTGGCCGACCAGGCCTGTGCAGCCACCGCCAGCTTCTCTCATCACCTTGCCCTCGCGGGCGGCGACCCGAACCATGACAAACTGTTCCCAGTACCCCGTTTCGTGGGCAAAGGCGCCTTTGGCGAATCTCGGTCATGCACTGACCCCGCACGTGCTCTCCCTGGGCATGCACGCACGCATGCGAAGTACCCTGGTGCACGATGTCATGGCGCGGGTGCCACGGCACAACGGAGGCGTGTCCAGCAACAAACACATGAGGAGCGCATGGTATGCTACGGGCAGGTTTTGATGTGTAAAGCAGGTACCTTTTCATATCCAGCGCCTCGTTTTCCAGGCGCGCGTGCAGTCTGCTGGACTCAGTGGTCTCGAGGCGTTCATTCCGTCGGCCAGCGACTTTACGCTTATTGATGGCCTGTTGTTTCAGTGGGGTCGGATCCCCTTGGGAGGTGCAGCAGTGCTCAAGATCCTGCAGGCTGACGGCAGTTTGAAGCATGTTTCTCACCCAGCAGTGCGTATTTGGGTCAAGCTTGACTTGGCACCCTCGCAGCTCGAGCTTCGCATACGTCGTTTGCATTGGCTGCAGGAGGTGGCTACCTACCGCTCAGAGAATCGACAGCTGCTCGCGGCACTTTTCGGCCAGATGTGCGACGAGAGGTACCCGACAGTTGAACATGGATTGCTTACCAGAGACGATAATGGGCACATACGTGGAAACCCCTGGGCCCTTCAAGTCCTCGATTATCTTAACACGATGGTTCATATTGAAAAGGGCCTCGAACACCTCGCCGCCATGGGACACATACACCTTAAGGTTTTCACGGGCGAATGCAACACGAAATTCTCCGAATTAAACTTTGCCGAGCTCCGCAACAAGCACTGGGAGGGGGAGGCTGACGCGATTGGCAGGGGGCAGGTGGAGGAAGGTGGAGGGATTGCGCATGGAGGCTCTGGAGACCCTGACCCCACACCCCCATCCTCGAATCCGGCGTTGTATGGAAACGAAGGCTGATGGCACGGAGAGTGGGCTGGAGCTTCATAATCAGCAAGGGTGGTAAGCACACATGCGGTTCAGCACGGAAGGCAGCCACGGACATCGGGCCTTGCCTCGGCTTCTCACCGTCACCAACCAACGCCCATGGTGCATGGGCACGCGCTCGACAGTTGCGATCTGTCGGCATCATGTTCGCAGACTATTCATCAAGCGAAGTTGCCAATGCGTCCGCAGCCCGATACATCACGATGGTATCCCTACTTTGAGTTTCGAATATCCAGCGTGCAGTGCTGACCATCCGTCGCTCGTGGATCTCCAGCGGCATATTCGCACGCACGTTGACCTCTCAGACGCCACATTCTCGTTCGCTGGCCCCGATGGCGCGGGCGCTGATCGCCGGCCAGAGCGAGACTGGCAAGGCGAAGAAGCGCCTAGCAGAAGCCTCACCGACGAGCTTCTTGACCGCTGGCGGCAGCGGCGAGTCGCACGAGCACGGGCCCAAGCACCGACGGCAGAAGGCAGGCCCCTCCGACTCGGCGGCCATCGTGGAGGACACCGACTCGGAGGACGAGACAGCCGCGGAGGTGATGAAGGGCTACCTGAATACAGCTCAACGGCAGCGAGCTCTAGAGGGATGCCTCTTCAGCACGCACCTCGTGCCCAAGGAGCACCAGCTCAACTACGCGACCATCGGAGCCGCTCGGGAGTTCGCCGACACGGTAAAGGGGAAGCCCACGGACCACGGCTTGGGACCACCCAGTCCGCATGTCGGGCTCGCGGCCCTCGGGGTGATCAGCACCCAGGAGGTCCTCAGGCAGAACCCGCGCCCAGTGTTGTGGATGCCACGACAATGGACACACTAACAATCCGATCATTGAATTAAACATGTGTTTAAAATGTGTAAAACATGTTCGACACATGTTTCAAACATGTTTGTGCGTGTTTAAAATGTGTGTGAAACATGTTTTAGACATCTGGGAATTATTTCGCAGCATGCTTGCTATCCACTGATCGACTTCCACAAACCTAGTGGAGCATCCGAAGTCGCTGGAGGCTCCCATGCTTCACCTGCAGTCGCAGCCGGTGCCCGTCGCCTGCGAGGCGCTGCGCTGCTGGCGGGCGAAGGCCGCCCTCGTGAGGGGAGGCGCGCCGCCTCTCGTTCACCCCTCCTCCCCCTCCTCCTCCTCGCCCTCCTCCTCTCTCCTCCTCCTCCTCCCTCCTCCTCCTCCTCCTCCTCCTCCTCCTCCTCCTCCTCCTCCTCCTCCTCCTCCTCCTCCTCCTCCTCCTCCTCCTCCTCCCCTCCTCCTCTCCTCCTCCCTCCTCCCTCCTCCCTCCTCCTCCTCCTCCTCCTCCTCCTCCTCCTCCTCCTCCTCCTCCGCCTGTCGACGCTTGGGCTCAGAAGCAGTCAGGCCTCATGATCTCGATGAGTCCGATCCTCTGTCACGAGGGGCACCGAGACGCGCCAGGGAGGAGGCCGTGAGGATCGGCCCGAGGACAGAGCCGTGAGGATCGAACTATGGTGAGGCCAAGGTCGAACTCTTGGCTGCGGCCATAGTTTGGACTCCTTTTGACGAAGAGATGAGCTCGATCCTCACGGCTCTGTCCTCGGCCACGGGCAGCACAGCGAAGCTGGGACCATCCCCCGAAGACCACCCGGGAGAGGCGCTGCCAGAACTCGCCGGAGAATACGCTCAAAGGATAGGCCGCCACAGGAGGGGCCAATGAGCCCCGACCCCAATCTCCCCCCGTCGATGCCTCCTCCTTTGCCCCCTCGGAACCCTCCGAATAGGCCACAACTGGCCTCCTTGGGATCGGTCTCTGAGCGCGGTCGGGTACAATTTCGGGGAGAGTGGGACCCCTTGGTGCACCCCAAAGGCCGTTGTCGAAACAAAGGTCGAAGCAAAGGCAAGTGTACTGGCAAATCGAATGGCGAGTAGCATTTTCGGCTGCGATATGTTTGTATCGCGAGGGTTCTGAACGTGGCCCTTCGCTTCGTCTGCTGTCATGGGGGCATGCTGTACCCTCCTTTGAATCTTCCTCGGCCTGGCTGGCCGGCCTCTCCCCTGCCTCTTCCTGCCGCCGCCGCCCACCCACTGCCGCTGTGTCCTTCCCGTCCCCTCTGCGTCTCCGGGATATTGTCTGAACGTACAGGCCTCTCGACCCTGTGCTGCAATCAGGGAGTCTCCATGCTGATTGCTGGGGGAGGGGCTCCCCTAGAGTTTTGCCATCGGCGGGAGCACAGTGCCTCCCGAACGCCTTGCGGCCACAGACCCCATCGAGGCACTCGAGACGCGGCCATGCGCAGTTAGCGAGCGCGCGAGCCTCCTCCCTCTCTCTCTCTCCCTCTCCCTCTCCCTCTTTCCATCTCTCTCTCTCTCTTTCCCTCTCTCTGTCTGTCTCTGTCTCTTCCTCTCTTTTTTGTTTCTCTCTCTCTCTCTCTATCTCTTTTTTTTGTTTTTCTCTCTCTCTCTCTCTTTCTCTCTCTCCCTCTCCTTCCTTTTGTTTCTCTCTCTCTCTCTCTCTTTATCTCCCTCTCCCCCCCTCTCTCAAAATCGTATCCTCCTTCGACGACCTTATCTCCGCTTGGGAAGCGAACTGCTACATGCCACAGCCCGCTTTGTCAAACTGTAGACACTACACTGTAAACGCAGAGGCGTCACATGCTACGGCGGTCTTCGAGCTGCAGGGAAGCTGTGCTGTTGAAAACCCTTCCCGAGGCTGCGGAAAACAAGCCTCTCCCATGTTACAGTCCCTCCCCGGGGGGCTCCCGTCGCCGTACAGAGGGATGCACTGGCACGCCGGTGGAGCCTGCCGCAGGCACCCGAACACCTTCAGCGGAGCAAGACGCGAGCAAAGCAAACGACAAACGTCTCGCGCGGCCATGCCAGCACGAGCGGGCGGCAGCCAGCACGGAACTCCGCGCAGCGCTCTGACCCCAAAAAAACACAGTTGGACCACACAACGTGTTAACACACCCTGGACTGGTGTCCGGAAGGTGCTTCACAGTACCTCAATACTCCGTATCGGGAGGGACTTTGCGTCCCGCTGATGCAAGCCAAGCCCATCGACACAGCACGCCAAGACCCCGCCAGAACCTGCTGGCCTCCAGGGGCGCCGAGCCGACGGACAGAACGCTCAGCTGGAGCTCGGGCACTCCACCTTCAAATTGAAGACCGTCGCCGGGATACAGCGCCCGGCCAGCGGCGCGCTGGCGCGCAGCGCCTGCAGCTCGTCCAGGACGTCGAAGAGGGCCTCCTGGGCGCAGGCCAGCACGTGCTCCTTCAGGTAGAGGTGCTTCCTGCGAATGTCTATCCGCACGCACCAGCGTCCCCCGACGCCCGCAGAGACGTCGACCCCGGCGACGAAGGCACTCTTCCTCAGGACCTCCTCCAGGCACCGCAGCAGCGCGGAGCCAAACTTTGGAGCGCCCTGCTGGAGGGACTCCAAGGGGCACACACGTACTTCCTCGGAGGTCGGCACGGAGTTCTGGGATCGGCGCTGGAACCCCTCCGTTGGCGTGCGTAGCGCGCCAGCGGCGGCGCCAGAGGCGCCGTCAGGAGAGCCCAGCGCCGATCCAAGAAATCCGCGCGGAGCTCCAAGAAATCATGTTTATGCCGCCGTTTCCCTTTGATCCGACGTTGCTAACAAACATGCAACATTGCAAAACATCACGACAAGAACCCAAAACCCGATATTTCTGCATCATTTTTCGAGCCAGATCGATCCGTGCGGGCCATGGGGCCCGAAACTCTGCGAAGACCCCCGTTTTGAAAACAATCCAACGTCAGGATCTCAGGGTTGTTCTGCGACCTTAGAGGCCTCCCAAGTGGCGTCCGAATACATGGGGTCGGAGCATCACGCGGCATCGACAGCGCATCGCCGATGCATCGCCGACGTCGGCCACGCATCGGCGCCGTCGGCTTGAAGAAAATCGGGCTCCACATCTAGCCGCATCGCCGATGCACCGGCGCTGCGGCGCGGTGCTGCGACCCCCCCTGTCGGCGGTGGACAAACCTCCCTTTAGTAGTCCTCCCCTTAGTGAAAACGGCCTGGAACCGAAACCGACAGACCTGGACCCCCCTGACGGCCGCGACGCCCTCTCGCGAATCGAAAACGGCCAATTCCTCAATCGACGTGTCAGGGCAGGAGGTCTGTCCACCCCCGACCCTGCTCGGACCCCACCTGGGAGGCCGCCTCGCGAGAGACCTGTTGAAGGGGCCCCAGGACACACAAATAAATACACACAAATGAAAAGATTCCCCATCTTTTCCCATATTTTCTGGGTTCTTGTCTTCCCCCCCACTTCCCGTATTTTCCCATATTTTCTGGGGGATCGACGATTAATTGTGTCTGTGTGTTTTTTTCCCTCCTGACCTGTGGCGTGCTGGGCGCTGGCGGCTCGGGCGACCTCTCGCGCGGCGGCTCCGCGGCGGCCGGCGCGGCGCGCGCCGGCGCGGCGTCCCCGCCCGTGGGCTGCCAGGCGCGGGCAGCGCTGCTGAGCTTCGTGCGCCCGCCCGCCGCCGGCGCAGCCGGGCCTGCGGCGCCGCGGGCCGCGAGCCACTCCCGCGCCTGTGCTGACGTCGGGCGTGTCCCCTCCAGGGGGATTGTCGCCGAAAAATAAGAAGTACTCAAAACATACTCTAAAATGTTCAAAAAATACTTGAAAAAAACCAGTCCCCAGACTATTTGTTTACTATTTCTTAATATTCCTCCTGCATAGGGACGGGCACGACTTAAGCCTGTGCCGGGGAGGCGTCAGACTCGGGCTCGGGGGGCTTCGGGTTGGCCCGACGGGGCCGTCAAGAGAATGACGAGACCCAGTCTGCAACTGGGCGCGACCTCCCGCTGCAAGCGTCCCACAAAAACTGGACCGTCAAAGTCCAGGACGGGCTCGCGCGTCGGCAAACCCGAGTTCCGGCGTACTCGAGTCTTACGTTGCCCCGACGTTGAGGGGAACATTCCCAGACCCCCTCGTGTGAAAAGAATACGACGGAAGGCTTTTCGATATTTTCGGAATCTGGGGGCCCTGACAGGGCCTCGGGACCGTCAGGAGACGACTCAGGACGCAAAAGCGGTCCTGGGGAATGGGTCCAGACCACGTCGTGAACAAAAATAATGGCATTAGGCGTCTGGGTTGGAGGGGGGACGTTCGAGGCTTGAGGTTTTCGGACGTTTTCGTTGGCTCCTCGCGGTTTATCAGCCTCGGGGTGCCTTCCAACGGCTGCGCCTCGCCGAGATGCGTCCTGAACGGCCGCTGGAGACCCGAAACATGAACCGCAAAACCAGGGGACCTGCCCAGGGGGGGGAACATCGACCTGGAATCGGCGATACATCGCCGTCAGATCGGCGAGGAGGAGGAGGAGGAGGAGGAGGAGGAGGAGGAGGAGGAGAAGGAGGAGGAGGAGGAGGAGGAGGAGGAGGGGGAGGAGGGGGAGGGGGAGGAGGGGGAGGAGGGGGCCCCCCGACGTTGCCCGTGGGCCTTGCCGCTCAGCGGGGACCTCTGCACCAGGCGCTCCACCACGATGCCCTCCTGCCCGCCGGCGCAGGAGACCTTGAGCGAGGTCTCGGCGAGCGCCTTGGGCGCCTCCTCGGCGTCCACGAGGACGTTCTTGACCGAGATGGCGTGCGCGTGCGAGCCTGCCCACTGCACGCAGGAGGTGGCCCTGGGCAAGGAGTGACCGCAGGTGCGCGGCTCCGTGGGGCCGCGGGGGGAAGGGAGGGCCAACTCCAGGCTCACGAGACAGGGCTGGGGGGGCCCCCTTGGGCCCTCACCCAAGGTCACTCTGGCGAGAGGTCCCTCTTGCGTGCAGCTGGCCTGGCAGTGTGGGCGTCCCCACGGCTGGAGCAAGGCACTTAGCTTGACTCGAGGCGCACGGGCAGTTCGCGCCCTTGCGGCTGCGACACCTCGTGCACCGGCGCGAGGCAGGACGGGCGTCTCCAGGATTCGACGCCATGACGACGTCGCCGCGGTAACTCGGGACACTTGGGCAGACGATCAGGTTCACAATCGGGGTGTAGCACACCCCGACCACGACGCTGCTGGTACCGTCGGCACAGCTGAGCGGAGAGGAACCGGCTGGCTGATCGCGGGGCGCGATGCAGCGGCTCCCGCTCGCGTCCGAGAGGCGCCTGGCGTGAGTTGCCCGACCGCTGCCAGCCTCCCACTCGTCGTCCGTGTCCGGAAAGGACTGGTCCTCCGACGCCTGCACGCTGGAGATCTCTGAGTGCTCTGTCGTCCCATCGTAGGCGTCGGATTCCGAACAGTCGTCGAAGTCAGTCTCAACGATGTTGCGCTCGCTGAGGATCTGCTTGAACGAGGGTGGCGTCGAAGAGCTCCGCGCGGCGCACTTGGGGCTACGCGGATCATCCACGTCAATGAACGTGTTCCGCACAATGACCTGAAGCCCTGTCGCCTGGAAAGCCGACGAAGCGGCCATGAGTTTCGACCTATGGTTCGCGTGTGTGTTGGTTTGTGTTTGTGTTCGTGTGTGTTCAAGGAACTGGTAGACAATATAAGTCTACCAGGAAAAAACTGCTGCAGCCCAAGCAAGTATGAAGATTTCCTCGAGAAGGAGATGAAGGATGAAAGGGTAGGATCATCCTCCCTCTTCTCCTCCTCCGCCTCCTCACTCCAACCTCCTCCTCCTCCTCCTCCTATCCCTCCTATTCCTCATATTCCTCCCCCCCTCCCCCCTCATGTTCCTTGCCGGTCGCCTCCTCCTCCTCTTCCTCCTCATCCCCCTCCCTTCTTCCTCTTCTTCTTCTTCTTCTTTTTCTTCTTCTTTTTCTTCTTCTTATTCCCCACATCCTAAGTGGGGTTCTTGTTTTCTCTGCACACCCTCCGCGCAGGATCTCTCCTCCTCCTCCTCCTCCTCCTCCTCCCTCTCCTCTGCTCCTCTTTGCTTCCTCCTCCGCATCATCATCACCATCACCATCACTCCCCACTCATCATCATCATCACCATCAGCATCACCATCCCACGATCACTCACCATCATCGGCATCGAACGATCATCATCATCATCATCATCATCATCATCATCATCATCATCATCATCATCATCATCATCATCATCATCATCATCATCATCATCATCATCATCATCATCATCACATACTCGCTGACTTGAGGCCTGAATATGGAGGAAGTCTCGAGCGGGAGCCTCGTCTGTGAGTGAATTGCGAGGAAGTCTCAGGCGGGAGCCCCCTCCCTATGGGGCCCGCACTTCATGTTTGAATCCGAGCGGGTCATCCGCAACGTGCAACTGTCGTCACTTTTGGGCTCTTGAGACTTGAATATGGAGGAAGTCTCGAGCGGGAGCCTCGTCTGTGAGTGAATTGTGAGGAAGTCTCAGGCGGGAGCCCCCTCCCTATGGGGCCCGCACTTCATGTTTGAATCCGAGCGGGTCATCCGCAACGTGCAACTGTCGTCACTTTTGGGCTCTTGAGATATGAATATGGAGGAAGTCTCGAGCGGGAGCCTCGTCTGTGAGTGAATTGCGAGGAAGTCTCAGGCGGGAGCCCCTCCCTATGGGGCCCGCGCTTCATGTTTGAATCCGAGCGGGTCATCCGCAACGTGCAACTGTCGTCACTTTTGGGCCCTTGAGACTTGAATATGGAGGAAGTCTTGAGCGGGAGCCTCGTCTGTGAGTGAATTGTGAGGAAGTCTCAGGCGGGAGCCCCCTCCCTATGTGGCCCGCACTTCATGTTTGAATCCGAGCGGGTCATCCGCAACGTGCAACTGTCGTCACTTTTGGGCTCTTGAGGCTTGAATATGGAGGAAATCTCGAGCGGGAGCCTCGTCTGTGAGTGAACTGCGAGGAAGTCTCAGGCCGGAGCCCCCTCCCTATGGGGCCTGCACATCATGTTTGAATCCGAGCGGGTCATCCGCAACGTGCAACTGTCGTCACTTTTGGGCTCTTGAGGCCTGAATATGGAGGAAGTCTCGAGCGGGAGCCTCGTCTGTGAGTGAATTGTGATGAAGTCTCAGGCGGGAACCCCCTCCCTATGGGGCCCGCACTTGATGTTTGAATCCGAGCGGGTCATCCGCAACGTGCAACTGTCGTCACTTTTGGGCCCTTCAGATGTGAATATGAAGGAAGTCTCGAGCGGGAGCCTCGTCTGTGAGTGAATTGCGAGGAAGTCTCAGGCGGGAGCCCCCTCCCTATGGGGCCCGCACTTCATGTTTGAATCCGAGCGGGTCATCCGCAACGTGCGACTGTCGTCAATTTTGGGCTCTTGAGACTTGAATATGGAGGAAGTCTCGAGCGGGAGCCTCGTCTGTGAGTGAATTGTGAGAAGTCTCAGGCGGGAGCCCCCTCCCTATGGGGCCCGCACTTCATGTTTGAATCCGAGCGGGTCATCCGCAACGTGCAACTGTCGTCACTTTTGGGCTCTTGAGATATGAATATGGAGGAAGTCTCGAGCGGGAGCCTCGTCTGTGAGTGAATTGCGAGGAAGTCTCAGGCGGGAGCCCCCTCCCTATGGGGCCCGCACTTCATGTTTGAATCCGAGCGGGTCATCCGCAACGTGCAACTGTCGTCACTTTTGGGCTCTTGAGACTTGAATATGGAGGAAGTCTCGAGCGGGAGCCTCGTCTGTGAGTGAATTGCGAGGAAGTCTCAGCGGAAGCCCCCTCCCTATGGGGCCCGCACTTCATGTTTGAATCCGAGCGGGTCATCCGCAACGTGTAACTGTCGTCACTTTTGGGCTCTTGAGGCCTGAATATGGAGGAAGTCTCGAGCGGGAGCTTCGTCTGTGAGTGAATTGCGAGGAAGTCTCAGGCGGGAGACCCCTCCCTATGGGGCCTGCACATCATGTTCGAATCCGAGCGGGTCATCCGCAACGTGCAACTGTCGTCACTTTTGGCCTCTTGAGACTTGAATATGGAGGACGTCTCGAGCGGGAGCCTCGTCTGTGAGTGAATTGTGAAGACGTCTCAGGCGGGAGCCCCCTCCCTATGTGGCCCGCACTTCATGTTTGAATCCGAGCGGGTCATCCGCAACGTGCAACTGTCGTCACTTTTGGGCTCTTGAGATATGAATATGGAGGAAGTCTCGAGCGGGAGCCTCGTCTGTGAGTGAATTGTGAGGAAGTCTCAGGCTGGAGCCCCAGGAGGAAGAGGAAAGGGCAAAGGGTAAGCTAAACAGATTCTCATGCGGGGTCCTACCATCGGAGTAATTATTATTATTATTACTATTATTATTATTGGTATCACTATGATTATTATTATTCCCTTCCTAGGCTCTGCCTAGAAGGGTTCTTAAGGGTTCTTACTCGCTTGGCTTAAAGGGGCCGGGCAGTGCAAACCGCCCCGGGCGGTTCCCCCAGTCCCCTGGGAGCCAAGCAAAAGCAACAGCAAAGGTAAAAGCAAACGCGCGGTTCCCCTAGTTGCGCCCCCTGGTGCCAAGCAAAAGCCAAAGCAAAGGCAAAAGTAAAGGCAACAGCGAAGGCAAAGCAAAAGCATAGCATAGCATAGCATAGCATAGCATGGCATAGCATAGCATAGCATAGCGCAGCATAGCATAGCGCAACATAGCATAGCATAGCATAGCATAGCATACCGCTACCGCTACAACTACGACGATTAGGAGAAGGAGGAGGACGGCGTACATGTATTGTTGTTGTTCTTCTTCCTCACATTCGTGTTTATTCCATGACTCTGCTGCAAATGATTCTTCTTAGAAATCCATGTATTATTACTTTATTCTTATTCTTACCATTCGTCTTCTTAATGTTTCCCAGACAGTGCTTACACTTAGGGGCTCTTACTTCGTTTCTAAGGAACTTGGGCTGCGGGCCGCTCTGGCCGCCATGTGGCCGCCATCGCGCATCGTCGCCGTCCGTAGCCTGGGCCTGCGGGCCGCTCTGGCCCCCCAGGTGGCCGCCGTTGCTTTGCACTGGGTCGCATTGCCTTGCATTGCGTTGCGCTGCTTTACATTGCGTTACATTGATTTGCAGCGTGTTGCATCGATTTTCATCGCATTGCAATGCATATATTGCACCACCTAGGTTGAATGCACCAACCTGGACTGCACTACGTTGATTGCACCACTTAGCTTGCACCACATGTGCTTGCATTGCACTGCGTTGATTCCACCATCAAACTTGCAATGCATAGACTGCAGGAAAGCATTGCTTGGATCAACGCTGGCTAAGAATTCTTCGTCTTCCAAATATTATCAACCCTCCCTTGGTTGGGCTTTCGTTTTGAATTTGAATAGAGCGATGCGGTCTTCACTCCGCCATTCCTTCTGTCCATCCGTCCCTCCTTCCCTCCTCCTGCCTCTTGCCGCTCCTCCTCCTCCTCGTCCTCCTCCTCCTCCTCGTCCTCCTCCTCCTCCTCCTCTTCCTCCTTGTCCTCCCCATCCTCTGTTGATCTCGCCCCCCCCTGGGGGGGGGCGCGCGATCTGCGAGGCTGTCGCCACTTTCGTAAGCCCCTGAGAGGGCCAGCGCATTGATACCTTACACTGGCCAAAGCCAGACCTCGCCGTCCATGGGGGCCTGCAATCTGCGAGAACGTCGCCACTTTCGCGGGCGCCTGGGAGGGCCAGCGCAGTGGTGCCCTACGCCGGCCCAGACTAGACCTCGCCGTCCCTGGGGGTCTGCAATCTGCGAAGCTGCCGCCTCTTTCGCGGGCTCCTGGCAGGGCCAGCGTTGCAATTTTCGTTGGCGCCTGGCAGGGCCAACGCAGTGGTGCCTTTCGCGGACCCAGATTAGAGACCTCGCCGTCCCTGGTGGGCTGCGATCTGTCGCCACGTTCGTGAGCGCTTGGGAGGGCCAACGCAGTAGTGCCTCACGCGGGCTCCGACTACAGACCTCGCCACCCCTGGGGGGACTGCGATCTCCGAGACTGTCGCCACTTTCGCGGGCTCCTGGGGGGGGGGGGGCATCGCAGTGATGCCCTTTCACGGACCCAGACTAGACCGCGCCGTCTCTGGGGGCTGCAATCTGCGACGCCGTCGCCACTTCCGTGGGTTCCCGTGAGGGCCAGCGCAATGGTGCCTGATGCTGGCCCGGACTGGACCTCGCCGGCCCCGGGGGTCCTGCGATCTGCTGAGCAATCGCCCCCTTCGTGGCTCCTGGAATGGCCTGCTCAGTGGTGCACTACGCGGGCCCGGACTGGACCTCGCCGCCCCTGGTGGGCCTGCGATCTACGAGACTGTCGCCACTTTCGTGGGCCCCTGGAAAAGGCCAGCGCAGTGGTGCCTCGTGCGGACCCAGGCTAGGCCTCGCCGTCCTTGGGAGGGGAGGGGGCTGCGATGAGCGAAAGTGTAGCCACTGCTGAGGACCAGGACCAGACCGCGCCGTTCCTGGGGGGCTGTGATCTGTGAACATGTGACACCTTTTGTGGGCTCACGGGAGGGCCAGCCTTGCACGGACCCCAGACCTCGCCGTCCCTGGGGGGCTGCGATGGGCGAAACCGTTGCCCCTTTCGTGGGCTCCAGGGCGGGCCAGCGTAATGGTGCCTCACAGTCGAATTTGAGTAGATAGGACACGCGAGATGACACAATACTTCCGAGGGCAAGATTGCCTCTAAAACAAGGCACCAGGCATGCAGCAGACACGTGACGCCACACACAAGACAAAGGAACCCTTGAGAAGGAAGGGCCGAGGTACCAATCAAACCTGCCGTCCCTGGGGGGCTGCGATGTGCCAGACTGTCGCCATTTTTGTGGGCTCCTGGGAGGGCCAGCGCAGGGGTGCCCTACGCTGACCGAGGCTAGCCTTCGCCGCCCCTGGGGGGGCTGCGATTTGCGAGACTGCCGCCTCGTTTGCGGGCTCCTGGGAGGGCCAGCGCAGTGGTGTCCTACGCGGACCCAGACTAGACCTCGCCGTCCCTGGGGTCTTCAATCTGTGAGCATCCAGCACCTTTTGTGGGTGCTCATGGGAGGGCCAGCCTTACGCGGACCCTAGACCTCGCCGTCCCTCGGGGTCTGCGATCCGCCAAACTGTTGCCCCTTTCGTGAGCTCCTGGCAGGGACAGCGCAGTAGTGTCTTACGCAGACACTAGACCTCGCCGTCCTTGGGGGGCTGCGACCTGCGAGAGCGTCGCAATGTTCGTGGGCTCCTGGGAGAACCAGAGCAGTGGCGCCTTACGCAGGCCCAGACTAGACCTCGCCGTCCGCGAGGGGCTGCGATCTGCGAAACTGTAGCGCTCTGCATTTCGCCAAGTATGCGCCCTCGTCCTTCTGCCTCCGTCCTCCTGCCCCGCGGTTCGTTCATCGTTGTCTGACCTCAGCTTCCGATCTGGATCGCAAGAGTTTTTGACCGCGAGTGGAGGGAATTGAGCGAGGTCAGGCGCTCTTTGGCGAAGTGCTGAAGGCTACTGCAGACATGTTCATGCGTCAACTTGGAACTAGGCGTCCTGATGATACTCGCCATGTGTAAAAAAGTTGGGTACTTCCTTGGGAACTATTCATTATTCCCCGCCTACTCGTCTTTCTCCGCCTCCTCCTCATCCTCCATTCCTATCCCTCCTCCTCTCTCCTTCTCCTCCCTCTCCCTCCTCCCTCCTCCGTCCTCCTCCCCCCTCCCTCCTCCCTCCTCCACTCCTCCTCCTCCTCCTCCTCCTCCTCCTCCTCCTCCTCCTCCTCTCCTCCTCCTCCTCCTCCTCCTCCTCCTCCCTCCCCTCCCCCTCCCCCTCCCCCTCCCTCCTAATACTGTTCTGCCATCACCACCACCACCACCACCTCCTCCTCCTCCTCCTCCTCCTGCTCCTCCTGCTCCTCCTGCTCCTCCTCCACTCCGGAGACGACGAAGAAGGACCAGAGGAGGTGGCTGGTGCGCCAGGCTTGCGCCCAGGTGCCGTGCAAGCAGCGCGATCAAGCGCCAGGGCCGACACGCCAGACGGGGGGGGGCCCGCAGGGAGGCAAACGCCGCCTCCCGAACAGCACCCGCGCCCCCCCCCCGCCCGATGCAGGCAGACGGCCTCCCGAGCCCCAGAAGCAGGACAAAAGGAGACACGAGGAGAGCAGCTGCGGGTCCCTGGGGCCCAGAGGTGGCCCCTGGACGCCAGCATCGTTGTGGAGCGACGCTGCAGGTCTGAGGAGGAGGAGGAGGAGGAGGAGGAGGAGGAGGAGGAGGAGGAGGAGGAGGACCAGTGTAAACCCAAGAGTTGGAGGCCTGGAAATGGGCACCAGCACCAAGACACGGGGCTGCCTCCACAGGGTGGAGACGATCCTAGAATTCGGTGGTGGTGGTAATATTTCGGTCACCTCGGAAGCCAGAATACTACCATCATCACCGAGATCGGGATTCTCTTCCCTCGGTGGAGGAACGCCGCCGATCTTGGTGTTGGTGTCGACCTCTGGGCCTGCGAAAGAGTCATTAACGATGTTGTAAGCATCCCTCCCTTTAAGCTTCCTCTTCATAGGCATCTACAACGGTTCATATCCATTGAGGGAGCTGCCTCGTTGGAAGGCAACCGTTTGAGGGTCCTGAAGTATGCCAAAACATTGTCCTCTGGATTTCAACGCCGCGTACGTATCAATCTGACTGCTGCGTCTTGACTATCCGGAATCGTGCCAAAACGCCATTTGGGGGATTACAACACCGCGAACCAACATAACTGTTGCACCCGCATGCGTAATCCTGAATCCCTCCAAAACACAATTTCTGGTACGTTGATCATGGGAATCCGCAAAACTCTTGCAAATGTTTAAAACGAATGTGCGCGGCGCCAAGGCGAGAGCCACCTTTTGAAAACCACCCGCCCTCAATCCGTGAAGCTCTTGCAAATATTGAAAACGAATGTGCGCGGCGCTAAGGCGAGAGACACATTTTGAAATCGACCCGCCCTCCATCCGTGAAGCTCTTGCAAATGTTAAAAACGAGTGTACACGGCGCTAAGGCGAGAGCCACCTTTTGAAAACCACCCGCCCCCAATCCGTGAAACGCTTGCAAATTTCGGAAACGAATGTGCGCGGCGCTAAGGCGAGAGCCACATTCTGAAAACCACCCGCCCTCCATCTGTGAAGCGGTTGTCACTTTATAAGCTTCAGGGTCATAAATGGTAAGGAAATCTAAAGCGAAACGCCAGGCCCGCCCTCAAAACTGGCCTCTGGGTGCGACAGGGAGAAGTTGTCTATAAGGAAAAAGAATAGAAGAGGAGAGATCTTCAAGCGTCCCCTGTGACTGCATCGGAGCCGCGAAAATAAAAAGGCGATCCTGGGCGACGCGCTGTCACCCTGCTCGAAGTTCACCTCCAGCCAGCCAATCGTGCCCATCAGGCGTGCCAGTACTGAAGGCTTGAACCTTAGCACTGGGGGGGCAAACAA
The DNA here is from genome assembly GCA_963575745.1 of Prorocentrum cordatum. Taxonomy (NCBI): domain Eukaryota; class Dinophyceae; order Prorocentrales; family Prorocentraceae; genus Prorocentrum; species Prorocentrum cordatum. The sequence continues at coordinate 221,754 of CAUYUJ010017589.1, forward strand.
GAGAGAGAGAGAGAGATAGAGAGAGAGAGAGAAAGACCGAGACATGCACACAGACACCCATTTACACATATACATATCTGGATGTATATGCATACGTTTCTTATATACATATAACAGAGAGATCGAGAGATCGAGAGAGAGAGAGAGAAAGAGGGAGAGAGCGAGAGAGAAAGAGAGCGAGAGAGCGAGTAAAAGAGAGAGGGAGAGGGAGAGAAGGGGAGAGAGAACGAGAACGAGAGAGAGAGAAAACAAACAAAAAGAGCGCGATTGAGAGAGAGAGAGAGAGAAGGACGGAAGGAGGGGAGCCACACAGGCATTCAAGAGCCAGTTAAGAACTGGAAAGACCCCCCTGACCCTGAGAACCAAAGTCGCGTTGTCCCCGGTCGATGGAGCCGAACGCGAGCCTCGCCAAGAGAAGAGCTGGCCTGACAGAAATCTGGCAGCGCGCTCGGCCTGAGAAGCCGGAAAGTGACGACAATTACAAGTTTCCGACAGCCCGCTCGGATTACCAACATGAAATGCGGACCTCATAAGGGAAGGGGTTCTCGGCTGAGCCTTCCCAGCAATTCACTCACAGACGAAACTCCCGAAACTCCCGCCTGAGACTTCCTCCATATTCAAGCCAGAGGAGCAGTGAGACTTCCTCCAGTATCAATCCAAAGAAGCCGAAAAGTGACGACAGTTAGATGTGTCCGATGACCCGCTCGGATTACCTATATAAAATGTGGAACCCATAGGGAAGAGGTTCCCGCTTAAGACTTCCTCGCAATTCACTCACAGACGAAGCTTCCGCCTGAGACTTCCTCCATATTCAACCCAGAGGAGCAGAACAATAACGACATGTAACAGTTTCTGATGACCCGCTCGGATTACCACGCTCGGGTTACCAACGTGAAATGCGGACCCCAGAGAGAGGGGGCTCCCGCCTGAGACTTCCACAAACTTAACTTACAAAAGAAGCTCCCTTTTGGTCGATGATCACGATGGGATGGTGGTAGTGACGAATGTGCGATGATAAAGGTGGCGATTGTGATGATAGTGATGCTTCTCCAAATAAGCTTGCCCTATAGGAGTTCGAGCTCAAACCCTACTAATTGGTCCGCTGCCCCCCCCTATTCCTATGCCCCCATGTTAACTCCTATGGCTATGCCTATGCCTATGATGGTGACAGTGATGGTGGTGATGTGATAAGGGTGGTGTTCCCCCACCCCCCCGCCCTTTTTCCAATGCCCCCCCCTTTATGTATGTTTGCGGTCTTGTTTGCGAGTTTGCTTGCTTGCGTGCTTGCTCGATTGATTGCTTGCTTACTTGATTGCCTGCTCGCATGCACACTTGCGCGCTTGTTTGCACGCTTGCTTGCTTGCTTGCTGTGCTGCTTGCTCGCTCGCTTGCTTGCTTGCTTGCGTGCTTGCTTGCGTGCTTGCTTGCGCGCTTGCTTGCACGCTTGCTATCTTGCTGACTTGCGGATTCCAACCATGCTCGATTCCTTTGATTCCTTGATATGAGTCGTCTAATCTATTTGGAATCCACGCTGGCTGAGATTGATGATGATGATGATGGTGACAAATGATGAAGAGGCTGAAAAAAAGGGTGTGCGTGCGTGTGTGTTGCTGGTTATGAATGGGAGCCTGTGTGCTGATTATGGTGCTGAGGTGCGGCTGATGGTGATGAGTGTGAATGATCGTGATGCTGATGGTGATGAGGTGGAAGAGCGGGGGTGGGTGGGAGGAGATCCTGCACGGAGGTGTGCACAGATAGCAACCCTCAGGATGCGGGGAACAGGTCAAACGGAGAAGGATGGAGGAGAAGGCCACACGGTGGGAAGAGGAGGAGGACGAGGATTCTTTTGACATCAACCTCTGCAGGCCCTCAGCGAGAGGACCTTCAACCACTTCAAAGCGCTGGCACCGAAAAACAGACATGCCAGCGCATAGCCCACAGGCGCAGGTCCTGCGGGCCACCCGACGGGGTACGTGCCCTCGTGGCCAAGACCAGGAGTAGCACGTGCTCCGCGAACGGCGCGCGAGACAGGGCACGCAAGGAGGCCGTGTTCCGCGCGCCCTGCTCGGGGTAGGGGACGCCGGAGGCCGTGCTCCGGCGCCCACACTACCCGCCACCCACTCCGTGGGTGGGCCGCTGGCGACGAGGAGCAATTTTCTCTCCCCTTGTCCCCCTACGGGCAAACAAGGGTGACGATCGGGCTGCTACCCGCCTGTTTTTCTGGGAAGGGGTCCCAGTGGCAGGAGAAGGACGAGGAGGAAAAGGAGGAGGAAAAGAAGAAGGAGGAAAAGGAGGATGGAGGGAGGAGGAGGAGGGGGGGGGGACTGAGGGATGATGATGATGATGATGATGATGATGATGATGATGATGATGCTGATGATGATGATGATGATGATGAGGAGGAGGAGGAGGAGGATGATGATGAAGACGATGATTATTGATGGTGGTGATGCTGATGCTGATGGTGGTGGTGATGATGATGATGCTGGTGTTGATGATGGTTGTGGTGGTGATGATGATGATCATGATGCCGATCACGATTCCGATCACGATGACGAGGATGATGATGGTAATGATGATGATGATGCTGATGCTGATGGTAATGATGATGATGATGGAGATGAGCATGGTGGTGGCCATGATGGTGATCTTGATGATGGCGATGATGGTGATGGTGATGGTGATGCTGACACCGCTGAGGAGGACGGAGGGAGGGAGGGAGGGAACGAAAGGAGGAGGAAAGAGAGGATGGAGGGGAAAAGGAGGATGGAGGAGGAGAAGGAGGAGGACGGAAGGACGGAGAAGGATGAGGAAGAGGGGGAGGAGGAGGAGGAGGAGGAGGAGGAGGAGGAGGAGGAGGAGGAGGAGGAGGAGGAGGAGGAGGAAGACGAGGAGGAGGAGGAGAAGGACGAGAAAGAGGAGAAGCAGCGCGAGGAGGAGGAGGAGGAGGAAGCGGAAGAGGAGGAGGGGGAGGCGAAGGAGGAAGAGGTCGAGTGTGCCCCAAGGGGTTCATCCACAAATCGCCAGCATACCACCGAGCCCAAATTGAAGTGTGGGCTCCAATGAGAGGGAGACGGAGAGCCGATCGGACAGCAGACAGCCGAGCACGAGTGCTGCCAAATTGCTAGGCAAGGCGATGTGCATAGAAATGCGCAACCACACCACTGATATGATACGCTCCGTCATCCAGAAGCCTTATCCCGAGACGGAACCAAACATTAACGAACAATTACGTGTGACACCTTTCGATAGCGCAGCCCGCACAAAGGCATACACTGGCCTGCGGTCCAGGAGGTACTGCGACAAGGGGCCGTTGCAAACACTTCCTTGGATGCAAGTGCCAGTTCGGCGAGACATGCGGGACGAGGTCGTCCACCCTCCAAGCCAAGTCTTCGACGCTGCAGAGGACCACGCGAGAGGCAGGTTGCGCAAAGCCTCCCTCGCCCCGCCCCCAAATCCACCAGCCCAACTGCCCCACAGGAACCACTCGGTGATCCGACGGCCGAAACCGGGCGCGCGGGAGGAGCAGACGAGGCGCGAGCGGAGAACGTCAGCGAACCTCCGCAGCCACCGCGGGCGGCCTTGGCCTGGTCCGGCTGCAGATGCTGCCAGGCATGCCTCGCTTGCGGCCGCCTTCCCTTTGTCACCTGGGAGTCCCCTCGCGGCTGCGGCGAAGGCAGAACGCATGGCACGCGAAGACCAGAAAAAGGAGGGGCGAGAGGCGACCTAGATAGCTAAGCTGGTAGCAGCTGGAGCTCCATGGTTTGTGATAGCCCCCTGCAGCAAGCCAGGCTGGTGTGGCCACGACTGAATCGAAACTAAAGCTGGCCTCATCAACGCAGCTTTGCACATGACCCAACACGACGGAAAATCGCCCCCCCCCCCCCCGCCTCCCGATCGACACCCACCCGTCCCACGTGAAAATAAAACTGTCCGCCCTCCAGGCACAGCCAAACAGATGGCGCCCAGTTGCGGCAAGCTCCCGAAGGGATCCCAAAGAGAAGAGCTGGACTTGATATCTGAGCACCAGCAGGGCACCAGTACGAAAAAAGAAACGAGTGGTGGTGAGATCAGCCGATGAGTCACTGGCCTGTCTCACTCTTTGCCTAAGTTTGGTCCGTGGCCCGCTCCATTGCTTCCTGGCTGTGGCTGGCGGACGTACCAGCGTGCTAAGATACTTTAGGGCGGGAGCCACATGAAACCCACGCCAAGCCTCAACACTGCCAACCAAAAGTTCCCGCGCCTGGCTTTCGACATCTCACGAGGAGGAGGAGGAGGAGGAGGAGGAGGAGGAGGAGGAGGAGGAGGAGGAGGAGGAGGAGGAGGGGAGGAGGAGGAGGAGGAGAGGAGGAGGAGGAGGAGGAGGGGGAGGAGGAGGAGGAGGAGGAGGAGGAGGAGGAGGAGGAGGAGGAGGAGGAGGAGGACCTGGAGGCGGCGAATCTCGAGGCGAGGGAGAGAAAATCCTGCCGAGCCCACGGAGGCCCGTCCTGACGAGCACCACGGCACGCGCGTCACCGGCGCACGCCCGAGGGAGGCATGCGCCGCGGAGTCTCGAGAGTCAACGCCATGTCGGCCACACCACAGGGGAGGATGGAGGCAATGACCAGCAATACAGTCAAAACGTATATTAAGGACGCGTGGTAAGGACGCAAGACTCTTGGAGGCTGAAATTGGGATTTTTTGGGGCGGCGGCGACCAGTGAAAACGGCAAAGGACGGGCCACAGAGGCATGGACGCGAGGGTATCCTAGATGAAGGCGCGCGTCCGTACTAGGCGCGTTGACTGTAGCAAAGGAAGGAGGCTTCCCCTGCATGAAGCCTGCACAAAACGGAGGGGCAGAGGGAAACGATGGCACTGCTCACGCCAGTGGGGGGGGCAACAGAGAGCGCAGCGCGATCGCCCGCGAGGCTCGGGGCACACCTGGGAAAGCCTGTGAGCAGCCAACGGCCGGCCGCATCCATCGAGAACCACTCCTCTTGCCTCGTGCCACGCTGAGGGGGGGCCCTTCAAGATCGATCACGGCCTCGCCCGCGCGTCCCGTCCGACTCCACGGCGCTCCCCCAAAAGGACCCCCGTTGCAAAGTGCCGTGTTTTTTGCACGCGCGGGCTTATCGGTCCGAATATAGCAGACGACTGGAACATAGAATCTGCAGCCGCTGATTTGTTGACAGAGTTCTTGGGGGCGAGGGGCCCAGTCTCGTCGGCGGCCCGGGTGGGCATCGCTGCTTCGGCATCCTCGGGCGTGCCCCCCTCCGCCAGGAAAGCAGCGAGCGACCCGGAGAACTGAAGAAGGGGGGCGCTTCGCCCGCGGCGCGTGCCCGGGAGGTCCGCGCTGCAGCCGACGGGGCCGCGCCCGACCGCCCGGTCGCATCGGGGCCAGGGGCCGAGTCGCACACGCGCCGAGCCCAGACCCCCTCGAGTTATGAAAAAATCTCGACGGGAGAATGTTCGCTATTTTTGGCCTTTGGGGGCCATTACCGGCCCTCGGGACCGTCAAAAAACGGCTCAGGACGAAAAACCAGTCCCGGGGAATGGGTCGAGACCTCGGGGGGTCGACGTCATGAAAAAATCATGACGTCGGGGGTCTGGGAGGGATTTTCCGAGACCAAAGCTGGGCGGCGGAACATGATCATACCTTTGACTCGGGGCAGAGCGCTCCGCATATCGCTCTGCAAGCCTGCTGGGCACGGGCGGCGCCGTGGAACGCTCGGGGCCCGGGACTCCGCAAAAAACGCGCGCACCTCCGCAGCTGGCGAGGCGGAGGGCTCCTGTCGCCAGGATGCCGCTCCTCCTCCTCCTGCTCCTCCTCCTCCTCGCTCCTCCTCGCTCCTCCTCGCTCTCCTCCTTCCTCCTCCTCCTCCTCCCCGCCTCCTCCTCCTCCTCCTCCTCATCCTCCTCATCACTCCTCCTACCTCCTCCTCCCTCCCCCTCCCCCTCCCCCTCCCCCTCCCCCTGCCCCTCCCCCTCCTCCTCCTCCTCCCTCCTCCTCCTCCTCTCCTCCTCCCCTCCTCCTCCTCTCCTCCTCCTCCTCCTCCTCTCCCTCCTCCTCATCTCCTCCTCCGCCTCCGCCTCCGCCTCCCTCCGCCTCCTCCTCCTCCCTCCTCCTCCTCCTCTCCTCCTCCTCCTCCTCCTCCTCTCCTCCTCCTCCTCCTCCTCCCCTCCTCCTCCTCCTCCTCCTCCTTCCCCCCTCTCCCACCTCCCCCTCCCCCTCCCCCTCCCCTCTCCCCCTCCCCCTCCCCCTCCCCCTCCCCCTCCCCCTCCCTCCCCCTCCTCCCCCTCCTCCTCCCCTCTCCCTCCTCCTCTCTCTCCTCCTCCTCCTCCTCCTCCACCTCCTTTCTCCCTCCGCCTCCGCCTCGCCTACCGCCTCCTCCTCCTCCTCCTCCTCTCCTCCTCCTCCTCCTCCTCCTCCTCCTCCTCCTCCTCCTCCTCCTCTTCCCTCCTCCCCCTCCTCCTCCCCCCTTCCTCATCGCCTTGACCACCATCGTCGCAGTCACACACTCGTCACCCTCCAGGCGCGTGCGTCCGCGCGGCCAAGGGCGCCGTAGACCGCGGCGCGCGCGCAGCGCCGGCGTCTCGTCGCACGCCAGCGCGAGAGGTGGAGCGCCAGGCCGTCGCGCGCCCGAGTGGCCAACGACGCGAGGGGGGCCAGCGGCGCATCGCGCGCGGAACGTCCAGCGGCGCGACAAGCACGAACAGCAAGCCGCGCAACAATGTCTGCCGGCCACTGGTGCACCCCAACCATCGCAGCCTTCTCGAATTTGCACACCATCTCTTGGAAGGCCTCCATGCGAGAAACTATGCGTGGGGTAGGCCGCGCCCGCTCTCGTTCGCCTGCAGATTTAGGTGGCTAGGCCAATGTCGCGGCCGCGCGATCACTGGCGCCTCCTGTCGAGCTCCTCAGGATCGCCGAGAAGACGAAAAGACTGCCAGTGCCGAACGGCAATCCACGTAATTAGGCGTCGACGTGGAGATCCTACAACTGCGCAATGACGCCCGATGCGGCTCGTGCAAGTGAGTGGGACGGGCGCGACAATTTTCTTACAATTCGCTCGCTGCCTAGCTTCGCGCCGACGACGCGCTCGAGTCAAGCCAGCCGCCTGGCGCATGGAAGTCGCAGGAGCGCGAGTCCCAGGAGTCCGCCCCACTACGTCACCGTCAGAGGCACTGAAATCCCCCATGAGACAAACTGAGCATCGATAAGGGGCAGCACGCGCACGCGCAAGCTGATGGCGAGTGCGGGATCCGACGGCGCTCATGTGCGAGGTCTCCACATCATGATTGCGCACGCTCCAATGGTGCCGCGCATGCTTGTCGGCGGCGGCGGCGACCGGCATGATTCTACCAGGCATCAACACTTCCCTCGAGATGTCCGCGATATTCCTGTTGCGGGGCATGCCGGTCAGAAGCCCGCCCGCCCATGGGGCCGCAGGAGGCGAGTCCAGGATGAAATGCGACCGAGCTCTCCGCCTCCATTACACCAACGCATCTGCAGCGGAGCAGTGAGTCTTCTGCGACGCGGTTACAGAAACTCCATTCAAGAGCCGATATACTTCATTGGCCGCATTCACCATGACCTTGTTTCGTAATGAATCAACGATCGGATGTTCCAAGACGCAAGCGCAATATAGTCTGAATTAAAAAAGTTGACCACCCCGCTGTATGTGTATATATATATATATGTGCTCCACAGCCTGATCCGCGATCTATTCCATCTCTCTTTTGGTGAGCTGCAGGTTGGCCAGGGCATCCAAGTCCCACTTGCATGTCGGGCGCTCCGTTGGGTGCGCCACCACCCTGGGGATCCTCTCCCAGGACATGGAAACAACCCCCTCATCAGGATCGAGGTAGGCAGGGCGACCACATCACGCGCTGAATGCGCTTTTGATTTATTCGCACGTGATTTCGCACGCGATTTCGGGCTGGCTCTTGTCAACTGAGACAATTGGCGGAATGGGGCAGCCAGGGGGCCAGATGCGGCGAAATACCCCAACTGCCCCGACGCGAGCCGAGAAGCCGTAGGCGCCGTGTCCGCCCTCTTCTCCGCCGCCGCATCTTGAAATGTGAAAGCAAACGAACGGCAGAACTGTTCGCCCTGGACATCGACCTCCTGCCCGAACGCATTAGCCCGCGTCCGCGAGCCATGGCCCTAGGCCAGCTCGCACGCCATCATAGCTGAGGTCCGCGCCGGCCCGCGCGAGTAGGATGGTGCTGTCCACGGTGTGCTCCGATTCGCCAGTCCGGCTCCTGAATACGTTTGGTGGCCGCCACGTCTGACTCCACTACGTTGAGCTTCGCATGCGCTGAAATCTGCTTCTGGAAACGCTCCTCGAACCTCTTGAGAAAGGGACTGCACCGACTCCGATACGATAGCGGGCATGCGACTGTCAGCTGTCTCTTTGGGCGCATCCACTGCCATAGATTTGATGCGCTCCTGCAACTTTGTATCCACTCCGCCGAAGAATGAGCGGACGCTGGCAGCAGACCACGGGTCGATGCCCTGCCCAGGGACCAGGGACCGAACGAGACCGGCAGGCGAATCTTCCTCACGAGGGCCGCTTGGAGGCGGGGCCCCCTCTCGGACCGAGCACCTCCACCGTGGGCACCGACCGCGATGTCGCCAGCCCGCCAGCGCCCAGCAGCGTGATGATGGACTGGCCCACCTGGAGGCCAAGGGCCAGGGCTGCGGATGTTCTCGACCACCTCCTCCAGCGGACTGCGGCAATACGCAAGAGTGACCCTGGGTAAGAGTGACCTTTGGTGCGCGGCCTTTTGGGGCCGCCGTGGAGACCAAACCTGGGCGCGCAAGCAGCTGCCAATGTTTCGTTCTCAGCCATAGGGGGCCACATGCGAACCCTACCCCTACCCCCCACGACTTCTGAGGGGGAGGGTGGGGTTCACTTCGTTCGGGAGCTCTCGAGCGAAGAGAACCCCACCCTCCCCCTCAGAAATCGTGGGGGGTAGGGGTAGGGTTCGCATGTGGCCCCCTAAGCCATCCGTGGACCCGCCTGTGCGCGCACCAAAGGTCCCTCCGGCGAAAGGTCACTCCTACGTCTGGTCGAGGACCCACGGGGGGCGCCCCCCCGTGTGGCGCGGGAGGCATGGAGGCCTCGGCGCCGCGAGAGGAAGAGGCCGGCGCGGAGACGGAGGCCGTTCCTCCTCCTGGGCTTTTGGTAGGCGGGGGCGACGGTCGGCGCCTGGCCAGCGCGATCCTCTCTCGCGCTCCGCGATCGTTGTCCATCAGAGCGTGAATTACCTACCCCGCTCTCGCTTCCAGGCAAAACCAAGCCATACCACGCGCCTCCTCGTCAAGCGGCCTGACCAGTACAGGCCGTAGTTTGGCATCGCTTGGTCTCTCTTGGAAGCAAGGGTGGCCAAAAGCGAGGTAGGTTTGTTTGCCCCCTAGTCCACGCGTGTCCAGAGCCTCAGCACCTCCGCGCGGCTTGCCCGAGCGCCCGCCGGGCCGCGGCGTGGCAGGCGGGCGGGGTCACCAGAGATCTCCGACATGCGGCAGTCGCCGTCGGCGCCCCGACGAGCGCGGCGAGGAGTGGCAGCAACCTTCGCATCGTTCTTTCCCCTCCTGT
>CAUYUJ010017590.1:5000-17500 GCA_963575745.1 Prorocentrum cordatum
CTGGGGGGCGGCGCCAGCTCGAAGTCAAGTGCCTTGCTCTGGTTCGTTAGCCTCCCCTTTCCTAAGCCCCCGCTTCGTCCGACCCGATGCGGGGCTCCTTTCGACTCCTCCGACCCGATTCGATTCGATTTCGATTGATTCCGATTCCGATTCGATTTGATTTCGGATGCCAATTTGGATATTGGTTTCTCAGTGGAGGCTTCACCAGCCTGCGGGTTTCCGCAGATTCGACTTCTCTCGACTTGGCTGTTCGTTTCCTCCGGTCCGATTCATCTCGATCGCCGATCCGACATATCGACTCGATTCTGGGCTCTACTGCCCGATTTGTGTGCATGCGTGTAAGTGTGTTTGTGTGCGTCTGTGCTTGGACGCGCCTTTGCCTCGCATCGTTTTTTTTCTGATTTGTCGCCCTCGCGCCCGGGTTCGATCTCAGCAACCGCTGACTGGATTCTGGCGCGTCGGAAGGAAAAAGTGGTGTGTGCGTGCGTGCGTGTGTGCGTGTGTGTGTGTGTGTGCGTGTGTGTGTGTGCGTGTGTGTGAGTTGTGTGTTGTGTGTTGTGTGTTGTGTGTTGTGTGTTGTCTTGTCTTGTCTTGTCTTATCTTGTCTTGTCTTGTCTTGTCATGTCTTGTCTTGTCTTGTCTTGTCTTGTCTTGTCTTGTCTTGTCTTGTCTTGTGTTGTGTTGTGTTGTGTTGTGTTGTGTTGTGTTGTGTTGTGTTGTGTTGTGTTGTGTTGTGTTGTGTTGTGTTGTGTTGTGTTGTGTTGTGAGTGCGTGCGTGCGTGCGTGCGTGTGTGTGTGTGTGCGTGTGTGTGTGTGTGTTGTGTATGTGTTTGTGTCTGTGTCTGTGTCTGTCCGTATGTGTGATGAGTGTGTGTGTGTGTGTGTCTGTCTGTCTGTCTGTCTGTCTGTCTGTCTGTCTGTCTGTCTGTCTGTCTGTCTGTCTGTCTGTCTGTCTGTGTGTGCGTCTGCGTCTGTGTGTGTCTGTGAGTGTCTGTGTGTGTGTCTGTCGGTGTGTGTGTGTGTGTGTGTGTCAGGGCACGCGGTGTTCATCTGCTGGCCAATCTTCGCGCGAATCGCACCACCACGAGGTGCGCCGCGCCCGCCTCGTGACGGAACGCAGGCCCCCGCGGCTTGCGGTCAAGAGTGGCTGGGGTTCGGCCGCCGCTGCCTCGACTGGCCTCCTCCAGCGGCGACGGCAACGGCGACGACGGCGGCGGCGGCGGCGGCGGCGGCGGCGGGGCGGCGACGGCGGCGAGAGGCCGCCACGAGGCGCCAGCAGAGGGCGACGAGCGCCGCGGGGGAGGGGGCGGGCCGCCGCCTCGACGGGCCCCTCCTCTCCGAGAGCGGCGGGCGCCACGGCGGCGGTGGACGCGGGCCGCGGGCGGGTCGCGGGGCGGGCCCTCGGCGGGTCGCGAGGGGTGCGGGCCGCGGAGGGCGCCGTGGGCGCGGCGGGCGCGGCGCCGGGGCGGATGGCGGGGCGGGCCGCGGGGCGCCTCGCGTGCCGCAGGGCGGCACCAGCGGCGGCGCAGCAGCAACAGGGGGAGCGTGTGCACGACGGGCCTTTTCAGTTCGGCCGCGCGCCCACGGACAGCGTCAAGCCATGATCGTGCTGAAGGTCGCTGCGCCGTCCATAAAATGTAGGCTTGCACCGGCTAAACTCGCAGGTGCGAAACATCATGTAGTAGTTGATTGGTGGTGCAGTACCACGAAGCTGTTAGAAACGCCCGCGGCGCGATATGGCACATACGTGACGCGGTCACAATGGAGGATATTTGTCGGGATATTCGACGAGCCACATGCGTATGTGATGCTTAACAGGTTTCACTAGAAGTCCACTACCATAGTATGAGCTATGATCGCGGCAACACGGCAATACACACGCACATGGTGTATGCGGCGCAAACGTTGAAACGTTAATGTGTTGTACAATCAGTGTAGATGAGAGGGCGCATCATCCACGAGATAACGGATCTGGCATGTTCGAGCGCTGACGTACAAGGCACATCAGTTCACATAGCACGTCTCAATGCTAAGGTCGGTGCTTTATCTGTGCAGTGATTATGGGCATACTGTGATAGGCGCAGCCGTAAATCCAGCCGCGACGGCAACGTAGTCATGAGAATACCAAACCGCAGGCGGAACGGCACAGACACGCACGTGGTGGTTCATTATTGTGTGGCGGCTCCAAATGTCCAGAAGCGGGGAGCGTAGAGCCGACGTGCGATACCAATGCGCGTAATCAGTTGCATTAGTTGCACGATTGCAATACATTCCGTACACAGTTACACCAGACCAGAATGTACATGCGAGCCAGGCACCATTTGTGTGACCACATTTTTGGTATTCGGGGGCGCATGCGACGTAAGACACGCAGGTAGGAAGGGACACCCAATCCAGCCAACACGACGGACATATTTGATGCTGGTCGTGACTGATACGACCACCATGGCGCGGATCCACACGTGAGCCTCTTCCAACCTCTAGTCTCCCCGCCATGCCCATCTGCCAAAGAACTACCGCACCCATCGTTCATTGAATGTATGTTGTTTGTAGCTCCCAGATTCCAATAGACTTCGTGCGCCTTCCCATGCCAATACTTGAAAGGTTTTCCCTCCTTCCTCTTCGGCGGGCGATCGGAAACCCATTACACTCTCGATGCGTTCCTACGTCATGCTTCTCCCCACTTCTTCCGAACGCTGGGCATCGGTAGTAGTACTCTCTGGGTAGCCCGCCGTCAGTGCCCAGCCCTACGATCCCATGCGATGTGGCCAGTTCGCGCTGGGCGGCGTCACGGCGCTCTGAGCCACAGCCATTGATCGTGGTATCTTAAATTGTTCAGCGCGCAGCATTCGTACGCCTTTATTCGGGAACGCGTTTTATGTTACATACATATATATATATGTATGTATATCGGAGGTTTGGGGGGTGAGATCGCAGTGAAACGGAGACCCCCCACCGGGAAATCGGTTTCGGTTTCGTGTCCGTGTCGTGCGTGCAGGCGAGGCGAAGCTGCGCGTGATCCTCCTGTACTTCGGCCTATAGGCCGAAGTATGAGCGAAAGTCCGGGTGCCCAGCAGCCGGTGGCTGGTTGGGCCGGGCGGTGTCCCGGGTGTCCCGGGTGATCCAGGCGTCCTTTCCCGTCCGTTGGTGGCCGGTTGGGCTAGGCGGTGTCCCGTGGTGTCCCGGGTGTCCCGGGCGTCCTTGTATCGATATTGAGATCGATGTGGTGCCCCGAGGTGTCCTGTGGTGTCCCGTGGTGTCCCAAAAAGTAAGATCGATAGTGAGATCGATAATGAGATCGACAGGTGTCCCGTGGTGTCCTATGGTCCCGTTGAGTGAGATCGATAGTGAGACCGATAGTGAGATCGATGCGGTGCCCCGAGGTGTCCCGTGGTGCCCTGTGGTGTCCCAAAAAGCGAGATCGATAGTGAGATCGATAGTGAGATCGACAGGTGTCCCGCCGTGTCCCGTGGTGTCCCGTGGTGTCCCGTTGAGTGAGATCGATTGTGAGATCGATGGTTAGATCGACAGGTGTCCCTCGGTGCCCCGTGGTGTCCTAAGGTGTCCCATTGAGTGAGATCGATAGTGAGATCGATAGTGAGACCGATAGTGAGATCGAGAGGTGTCCCGCGGTGTCCCGTGGTGTCCTTCGGTGTCCCGTGGTGTCCCGTGGTGTCCCGTTGAGTGAGACCGATAGTGAGATCGACAGTGAGATCGACAGGTGTCCCGTGGTGTCCCGTTGAGTGAGATCGATAGTGAGATCGATACTGAGAGCGATGTGGTGCACCGGGATGTCCCTCGGTGTCCTGTGGTGTCCCATTGAGTGAGATCGATGGTTAGATCGACAGGTGTCCTTCGGTGCCCCGTGGTGTCCTAAGGCGTCCCATTGAGTGAGATCGATAGTGAGATCGATAGTGAGACCGATAGTGAGATCGAGGGGTGTCCCGCGGTGTCCCGTGGTGGCCCGTGGTGTCCCCTGGTGTCCCGTTGAGTGAGACCGATAGTGAGATCGACAGTGAGATCGACACGTGTCCCTCGGTGTCCCGTGGTGTCCCGTTGAGTGAGATCGATAGTGAGATCGATAGTGAGATCGATACTGAGATCGATGTGGTGCACCGAGGTGTCCTTCGGTGTCCCGTGGTGTCCCGTTGAGTGAGATCGATAGTGAGATCGATAGTGAGATCGATACTGAGAGCGATGTGGTGCACCGGGATGTCCCTCGGTGTCCTGTGGTGTCCCATTGAGTGAGATCGATGGTTAGATCGACAGGTGTCCTTCGGTGCCCCGTGGTGTCCTAAGGCGTCCCATTGAGTGAGATCGATAGTGAGATCGATAGTGAGACCGATAGTGAGATCGAGGGGTGTCCCGCGGTGTCCCGTGGTGGCCCGTGGTGTCCCCTGGTGTCCCGTTGAGTGAGACCGATAGTGAGATCGACAGTGAGATCGACACGTGTCCCTCGGTGTCCCGTGGTGTCCCGTTGAGTGAGATCGATAGTGAGATCGATAGTGAGATCGATACTGAGATCGATGTGGTGCACCGAGGTGTCCTTCGGTGTCCCGTGGTGTCCCGTTGAGTGAGATCGATAGTGAGATCGATAGTGAAATCGATAGTGAGATCGACAAGTGTCCCGTCGTGTCCCGTGATGTCCCGTTGAGTGAGATCGATAGTGAGATCGATTGAACAGATGTTGGTTCCCCCCCTATCCCCCCCCCCCCACACAACCCCCTTTCCACCCGAAGGGTGGTCGTATAGGTGTGTGTATATATGTATATATATATATATATATGTGCATCGATTGTGGGTCTCAAGCGTCATCTGAAATTGAATGTCATCATCTGGTTTGGACGCGGCACGACACGTATTGGAATGGTGAATGTTGGGATATCGAAGTAAGTGCCGATGGGCTTGACGGCGCATGAGGCACGGATGTTCAGCAATCTCGTATTCTTTTCTCCCCGTCACTTCCCACGACGGTCTTCTGTTATATTGAAGGGTGCGCCGAGGAAGGAGGAGGAGCAGACGGTTGAAGATGATGTTGATGATGATGTTAATGACGATCATGATAATGAGGATGATGATGATAGTGATGATGATGATGGTGATGATGACGATGACGACGATGACGATGTCGAAGACGATGGCGATGACGATGATGCTGTTGATAACGATGATGATGGTTATGATTATGATGCTTATGATGTTGAAGGTGACGATTGTTAGTTGAAATTGAATATTGATATGATGATGTTGATTGTGATGATGATGCTGGCGATGATGATGATGACGATGGTGATGATGATAAAAAGTCAATGATGATAATGATGCTGATGATGACGATGATGATGGTGATGATGATGGTGGTTGTGCGTGGTGGTCGTGACGGTGATGATGTTGACGATCGACGACGACGAGGGGGAGGAGGCGTATGAGCGGGATGCGCATGGCGAGGATGATGATGGTTTGTAATGGTGTATGGATATGATGGTGATGATGATGATGATGATACTGATGTTGATGCTGATGCTGATGCGGCCGTTAAGGTTGATAATTGAGATGATGACGATGACGATGACGATTATGATGATAATGGTCATGATTATGATGATGACGATGATGATGCTGGTGCTGATGCTGATGCTGATGTCGATGCTGATTATGATGATGGTGATAATGATGATAGTGGTGATGATGATGTTGGCGATGACGATTATGGTTATGATACTGATGATGACGATGCCGATGCTGATGATGATGATGGTGGTGGTGGTGATGATGATGATTTGGAGGAGGAGGGGGAGGAGGAGGCGCCGGATTAGGAAGAGCACCATGAAAGGGAAACGAAATATGGGGAATGGGAGACGGATGTCGGAGTGGGAGGGGAGGAGCGGTGAGTAGCAAGAAAAGGGGTCCTTCTCGTTGCTAAGCTTCATTTCTTTCTCGACTCATCCTTTTGAATCAGTTTCCAGTTATCCTGATATTTTTGGATAGTTTCTGAGTGGCCTCTGACGGCTTTGGGCAGCTCGGAGGGGCCACGGCTTTAGAAAATTACCTAAAAATTGCCACGGCCACTGCCAGGGTCCCAGGCGAAGCTCCTTCATTCTTGCTCCGTCACGCCCCCCCCCCGCCCATCCCCCGTCCCCTCCCCCCCTCGCCCCGCAGGCCCTGGCCCGATCGCGGCCCTCCAATCCGAAGATGGGCCACGTGCTTCTCCCCGCGATGGTGGCGGCTGGGAGCGCCTGCTTCAGCAACATCCTGCTGAAGGCCAGGATGGCCCGCATGGTCGAGCTTATCCCCATCCCGATGGGGCCACTGCATCTCGGCCCCGCCCGCGCCCTCCCCCCTCCCCAGGGGTGGCCAGGCCCCGCGGCACCCGAAGGCAGCAGCCTCCCCACCTGCGTGGACACTGGCCCGTGGAGCCAAGGCCACGCCAGCGGGGATGGTGATCGGTTCAGCAATGCTCCGACGGGCGGAGGGTCCGCCCCGGGGACACCTGGAGCCACAGATTCAGATTCGCCGACACGGGGACGTGCCCCCGCGAGGTCCCCGGCGGCACGCCTCTCCGGCTCGGCGGGTCGGGGCGAATCCCGGGCGCGGCGAGGAGGATCGAGGACGGAGAGCGCGGCCATCTGCGACCATTTGCGTGCCTACCCCTGCAGACGTAGCTCGAATTCTGGGAGCTGGCGCCGGCAGCGGCGGCTGGGCTTGGCGCGCAAGCGCGACCGGGCGGCGGTGGGGGCGGCGCGCTGCTGGCCACCTGCCACGTCGGCGCGAGGCTGCGGCCAAGTCGGCGTGAAACAGAGAGCTCTTATATGGGGAGAGACGCTGACGTATCACTTGGCTGCAGACGTGCTTCGGATTCAGAGCCCCAACCAGCGTTCCAGAAATCTCACTTGCGGGGGTAAGGCTCACATGTGGCTGCTTGCAGTCAAGACGTTGAAACAGATCTTCGTCCGGATTCCGGAGGGGCCTGGTTGTCGAGCCGCCCTGAGTTCAGGTGCCGTCAAACCGCACTCGTAAGGACGAGCGACTTGCCACAGGGACCCTTGTATCCTGGCCTCTGTACCCATCTTAGCCTTGACGATGACGATGACGATGACGAGGCTTGTTGAATGGTGAGCCCTTGCCATCGTAATCCTCATCGTCCGCATCATCAGCCCTTCACCACAGGCCACGGTCTTCAACGTCGGCGGTTTCAGTTTGGGCGTCCAAGGGCCCTGCATCTTCCAGGGCTCGACCTGAACGGTGTTTTGTCGACTTCATAGGCCGTTTTCGTTTTGGTTTCGTTTCGCAGCTAAGGCAGAACGGAGGCATAACGAAAACAGAACGAAGGAAAACGAAAACACAACGAAAACGAAAACGCTGTTCAGCTCGCACTATCGCATCTTCACCGCGCATACTTCTGATCCGGCCGCAGCGCAGTGGAACCCACTCGTGGCCGATGGCCCGACGCGGCCAGAAAAGCCACCATCGTTTGTCGTCGTCGCCGTCGCCGTCGCCGTCGCCGACAGGCAGGCACCAGGGCAGCACGGTAGCATAGCAGTTGGCAGATCACGCATTCACAGCAAGCGAGCTTCAAGCAGATTGCTGAGAAATTGTGATTCCTTCATTCATGACGCGGAGGAAGGAAAAAAAAGGGATGACAGGGGAATTGGAGGAGCAAAAGGATGATGATGAGGAGGAGGAGGAGGAGGAGGAGGAGGAGGAAGGGGAAGCCGACCGCCCAAAATATTGGGGAGAGGCGAAAGTAGTGCGCAGACAGGCATCAGGTGGGCCACGACATACCTCGTACTGTTTGTACCTCCTTCATTTCGCATGCCATACATCCCTTCACGTTCTATCCTATACCTCCTACGTTTCGTTTCGATGACATGTTGGGTACAGGTACCACCGTGGAGGCGAGTCTCCGACCCCACGGCTTCGACAATTACAAGCGAGTCCGCGACTTCGCGGCTTCGACGCCTATATCGTACGCCCACCACGAGCGCCTCTTACAGCCCAGTTGGGCCAAGCGGATCCCCCACATCGCTGCATGTTTGCAAGCAGTAGCACCACGATTCCGTCGACCCTTTTTCCCAATCCTGCGTGGCACCGCAAGGGGAGGGAACAGCGCGCAGTAACACGCACAACACTACGGGTAGCCTCAGCGCGAACCCTACTCGACCAACCTACACACCAGCAGCTCCAAGCAGCACAACTACTACCCAACCAGCACCACAGCGCACCGCAGCCACCGCGACAGCCAGCCGACACAATGAACAGTCACACACAAACTCCCCATGCCAAAAACAAAGGAAAGGGGAAACACCGGCCGCGACAATGATACAGCAAATGCAAAGTACCATCCTGGCAGCCTGTCGGGCACGGCGGATGCGTCCATCCAGCTCAACAGGCTTGGACCTACGTAGCACAGCCACCAGACCGGCTACAAAAAGAGCACACGTACTACCAAGCAGCGCCGACCGCACCATGTTGGACATAACAATCGCACATTCCAAGACAGCAGAGGAATACCACTCCAAGACACAAACAGAACAACCACCGACCACACCAACACAGAACAACAACTATGTACCGCAATCTAGTTCTGGCCGCAATCCAAAGCACGCAGCGTACACACGAAAGAACCAGTCATTGATCGACAGCATACCAGAAGCTTATCACAACGACGTCGTACACAAAGACAAGCCTGGAGCCACCTCGCTCGAAGTAGGAACATGGAGTGCATCCAAGGCAGCAGATCCCGGGAAATTCGCAACATTGATCTTGGCAGTGAGGCGGACCAACTACGTCACGAACTGGCAGTCATTAAATGACAGCTACTGAACCAAAAACCATAAGCTGAAAGACTACGGTACATTCGTAAGCTCAACGACGATTACCAATCTTGCACAACGCTATCGGCAGCGACCTTGAAGCAAGCTGATCAGAAACACGGGGACAACATCCACAAGACCCAGGCGCACACCATCATGGAGAAGGAGTTGATCAACAGCAGACAGCACACACACCCAGCCCGCAATCACGCGCACAACCCGCACAAGACGCGCAACTCAACGCCTATCCTCACGAGCGACCACCATTGGCACAACTCAAATCGACTTCACCGAACGCCGACACCGACGACGAGACACAGTAACTCAATGCATTACGCAAGGAAGCAATATCCAAGCAAATCATTGGGCCATGTCGGACCTACGAGCAGCTCAACAAAACGTGGACAGGGATACCACGGCACGGTCGGAGCTACAAACAGCAGAAGAGACCATGCGACTACAAGCAGCAAGCGAGCACTTGTCCAATGACGACCACGAGACAAGAGAGCACAACCGAGCACTGCGACAAGCAAAGCTACATGCAAGCCAGCAAAGCAACGGCAATGCCACGAGAAGAAGAACCACGTCGCAACGCCGGTCACGCGACAAGACAGAACGAGCAAAGACACCCGCTCTTGGGGCGCTCTTGGGAGCCTCCGGGGCTCTCTTGGGGCCATGTTGGAGAAGATCTATCAAAGAAGGGGGGGTGAATTAGCGTTGCCCCTCTAGAGTGCCTCGAATCGCCTCTTGGGCCCCGAAAGATGCCAAAATCCTTCCAAAACCTCGGGAAATCCATGCTATTTTGCTTTCTCGCCTTTTCGCTCTTGGAGCCGTCTTGGGCCATCTTGGACGCCCCAACGACCTGTGGAACCTTCCGTCCAGGTCCAGGGGAGGGGGTAGGGGGAGGGGTAAACCCCTCCCCGAAGGGGAAGAAGGGGGTTGGCAGAGGAAACTCTTTAGACCACCGACGCCCAGAGGGCTGGTGGGATTACAGGGCCATTGTCTACTTCGCCCGCCTCATCGCTGGCAAGGGGGCCCGCGGGGGCATGCCTCTGGGAAAGGCTAGCAGGGCGAACATTTACACGCCGCCTAAGCTCACTACAGCGACCGCGCAGACGCCCAGCATTGGATAAGACCTGCCTGGAGACGCACAAGCAAAGCATCACGCCACCACATCAAAAAGACAGCACACATTCAGCCCTACCACGACCACCACTGACAAGGGCACTGCTTGCTCAACACAGTCTGGGCTCGGCCGTTCACGGCCACGGCCCGCCTCACGTCTGGCACGGGGGCCCCATCGGGCACGCATCAGGGAGAGGCTCAAGGGCCAGCCACCGAAGGGCACGCACGATCACACAATCTGTCTGCCTATACCAGCCGCCTCACGCCTGGCACGCAGCCAACGGGGGCATGCCCCAGGGACAGGCTACAAGGGCGAACAGCCACACGCTATGCGTGCTCGTACATTACGATTGTACAGACCCCCACAGTGACAACACCCGCTCCATACCTGGCACCGGAACCTATAATGCACGCCTCAGGCAGAAGCCACACTGGCTTTTTTCACACCATGCAGTTGCCTACAGTCAGGAGCCTCCGCAGATAGATGCCATAGGGGAAGAGCGACAACAATCCACAAAACACATCGATCTAATCGTCATCGTGCTCAGTACTATCCTTATGAACTGCAGCAAGGCTTACAACTCACCTGGCGTCACTAAGCCGCAGCAAACTCGGCTCAAGGGATGGTCCACTTGGCTTCACTCACTGGCGCCCTCCATATCGCGCTCACTGTCTTGCAGAACGACATGCATACCCCTCAAAATACCACGGAAGATGACACAATCGCCGTGCCTGCAAAGGAGCGGGCAATCTCACCTCGTTTTGTCTACGCACATGCAGTTGAGATTTACACGACATGCTCCGAGACAGGAGAGACCAACTCAAACGTGAACGGAAGAATATATTCGAGCAGCGCTACCGTACAATTTCCAACCACTACGAGGACGACGGCAACGGCGATCCCCCACCACTTCTCGAAAGCAAACAGAAGACATCCACCTCCCAACCACTGCAGCGGACAGCGTCACCAAACCAACATGACCCGAGCACAGCATCCACGCTCAGGGCACAAGTGCAATGGAGCAACCAGGACGAAGTCAACAGCATCAACCTCGAAAAGAACTTCGTGTGTGCGTATCCCTACACTTCGGGCACGAATTCATACCAGTCCCCACCAAGCGAGGGTTGGCATACACTGTCCACCAGATCCACATCACAGCGGCCGACTTGCCAGACATCAATCATAGTTACTTCAACTACTGAAGACCCAATTGGAAAACGTATTCATCAAGTGGAATGATATGTTCTCCTGGACCAGTATCTACAGTCTGTTGGCACAGAGGCCTTATGACATTCCATTGTACCGGTGGCGATCAGACTACCGACGAGACGGAGAACCGTTCATATTGAGCACTGACTATCATGACCTACGTCGACAAGTCATACTCGAAGAATCATGGGACAAGATCAGCGACGACATCGACCACGACATGGTACGAATAAGACAGCCACGCTACAACAAAGACGGCACCGAGAAGGACCTCAAGGAGACAGCATAACATATAGATTACGAGCAGCACGAGAAGTGATACAAGTTATCCATCGACGAGAGTGGTGGCGCACACACCAAGTACCAGGCCACCATGAACAACGCGTTCACCACGACCAACTTCGAGAACAGCATCGTCACAGGGTCAGAGCTGTTTATTTCACCAACCTACTTCCCGACGTACTCTATACACTATGTGCAGCAGCACTCCGCCCACCGAGGGCCACATGAATCGTCGTCAAGTCCAACAGACACATTACACCACCGACAACCCACGAACAACCCGATAGGTCGAGTTATAAGCCGTAGACGACAACATCGCGGATTTGCTCAATATTTTGGCAGGTGTGGTAAGGTAGCCACCCACGAGGCACGTACTTAGTTCATAGACCACCAAAGACCGCACAACAAATATTGACCGACAACCTGCATTACGATTGGCTTCAACAGCAGCTGGAGCAAAGCTATCGGAGGAACTATAGTATGACTGCGAGGACATTCCGGAAAGACTGCTCTGGCCACACGCGACCAATTTCACCGCGCGCATTCACACCACAGCTTGACTTCGGACCCAAGAGATATCACCAACAAGCAAGGCCATCACCACCACCTTCCCACGCATTTGCGCCATCACCAAAAGCCAAGTTGCCAACACCAGCCATAGCTCCAACTCAATCACGACAGTCGACCACCATCCACAACCATTGGGGTGACGAAAGCATCGACGCAGTACTGCCTCCAGCTGCAGGCACCTCCGAAAACGAAGGCAGCTGCACAGACAACAGCGACGACTACAAGTACACACCTACGCCCTCCACTCTCGCACCACTGCCACTGCGCGAAAGCCACGTTGTGCACTGCCCGGCAGGCCGGACAGCATACAGTGCCAAATACAGAAGGCTTCAGGTATGGCCAGCGTCACGAAGGAGGAAGGAAGGAGGAAGAAGGAGGAAGGAAGGAGGAAGGAGGCAGGAAGGAGGAGGAGGAAGGACGGAGGAAGGAGGAGGAGGAAGGACGGAGGAAGAGGATGGGGACCGAGGAGGAAGGAGGGAGGCGAAGGAGGCAGCGCGTGG
>CAUYUJ010017590.1:22500-31087 GCA_963575745.1 Prorocentrum cordatum
CCCCGTGCGGCATTGTCACCCCGTCCGACGTATGCCGTCGGACCGAGGTGCAGGAGGAGGAGGAGGAGGAGGAGGAGGAGGAGGAGGAGGAGGAGGAGGAGGAGGAGGAGGAGGAGGAGGAGGAGGAGGGAGGAGGAAGGAGGAGGGAGGAGGAGGAGGGGGCGGAGGAGGAAGAGGCGGAGGAGGATGAGGAGGAGGGGTCGTTTCAGGGAGGGTACCCCAATATTATTTGTGAACGTTGGACGCTTTTGTGCCTCCTGGGGAGGGTACCCTTGTGAATGTTCTGTTTGTTTTGGCCGACGGAGGGTCCCGCGTTCTTGAGGGATGCTTTTCTGGCCTACGGGTCCGACTGCAGTTTCGATCCGACCCGACTTCCCGATTCGATGCTGACCGATTCCGGCCTGCCCTCGCTCGAGGCGGGGATCTGTCAATTTGGAGTCACCGCCCGTGGGACCGACCGTCGGGGGCCTCGGCAGGCGGTGGGTATGGACGACGTGACCAAGCGATTCAGAAGCGCGCGGCGGGGATCGCAGCGCTTCGTTGGGAAGTGGACGATGGAAATCTGATTACAGGTTCGTCGTCGTCGTCGCGTTGCCGTTGGGGCCACGAGGCCGCCGCCAGCGACCCAGACGAGGGACCCCCTCGTTTGAATCATCCCTGCCCGATTTGCTGTCTTTCCACTCGCTCGTATTATTCTCGGGCCCTGGGGGTGGCAATTATGTATAGTGTATGTCTGTATAGGTATACATGCATATCTAACTATAGATCCTATGTACCGATCTATCTACCAGTCAGATGCTCGTTTGGGGGGCCTTCCTAGGGCCCGCCTGACGGATCTGCCCAACTCTGGTTTGACTCTACTTAGACTCAAGTTCGATTCACGTTCGACTCAAGGTCGACGGACGCTCGACGCAGCATCGACGCACGAGGAACAAATCAAAAAAGCATCGAAGCACGAGAGGAGCGAGTCTCTCCAGGAAGGCGCTCAGAACAAGCATCTCACCCCAGGCGGTCATTATGGGTACGGTCGGCGCTGCAACGATAGCGGCTAGCGTGCGATATGGCGCCACAGGCCCGCTCATTGCACGCTATCCCCCCGCCTTGGAAATCGTCCTCATCCTCCTCCTGCTGCTCCTCCTTCTTCCGTGGCCAGTTTGGCTCAAGGTCTGGGTCCAGGCTTCCTGCTTCACAGGTTTACTGAATCGCTTCGCTCATTCCGCCAGCCCATCTTGCGCGCCGTTGTCGACCGACCGAGTGGTCTTTCGCGGTGCGGAGCTGCAGGGGCGGCGGCTGTTCTTATTAGGCTTTGAGGGTCTCCCGGAGGCCTCTTGGGGCCGAGAGCTCGAAACGTTTGTTCGCGTTCCCCGTCTGGGCTTTCTCTTGGAGCCGTCTTGAGAGGCTCCTGGGCCGTTTGGGATGCCTCTGGGCCTGTCTTGGAGCTCTCTTGGACCGATCTGGGCTCCTCCTGGAGCGTTGTCGGGCTCCTCCTTAACACTCTTGGGTTGTTCTAGGGCGATATTGTAAGCATATGCGGCAATATGCGGCAATCTTGGAGCCCGGGGAAGTGGAAAAAGCGACAGCGGCAAATTCGTTGAACGACGCATCGAAAATTACGTATTCTTGCTTATGGGGGCTCTCTCGGGGGGCTTCTTGGTGGACGCGGGGGGGAGTTTGGGACGCGTCGCGGGCCGTCTGGAAGCATGTTGCCTATGGGGACTCTGTCGGGAGGCCTCTTGGTGGCCTCTTGGGGACTCTTAAACGCGTCGGGTCGTTGGCACTTGCTTGCATGCTCGGGGGGGGGCATTTGGAGGGCCTCCTGGGGCCGCTTGGGGGCCTCCTGAGGGCCTGTTGGAGGCCGCTTGGGGCCTCTTAGAGACCTTTTGGGGACTCCTCGGAGCTTCTTAGGGCCGAGCGCTCGACATGTTGCTTCGTGTTCCCCCCCTGGGACCTCTCCTGGGGCGTTATTGAAACCTGTTTAGGTCGTCTTGAAGGGCCTCTGGGGCCGTCTTGGAACCCTCTCGGGCCGTTTTGGGGCCCTCTCGGGGGCCTCTTGGGCCCTCTTGGGGCGGTCCAGGGGGCCTCTTGGGCCGTCTTGGGGTGTCGGGGAGCCGAACAGGTGGAAATGCCAAAATCTACGCAAAACCGATGGAACATCAATGAATGTTGCCTCTTGGGGCCATCTTGGGCGTCTTGGAGCGATCTTGTGGCATATATCGGAGCTTTCTTGTATCACGATGGTCACGAAGCAGGATGTCTCTTCCTTGCGAGCGGACATCAGTGACAGCCAGGTGAAGATCGGTGAGTTCGGCAACCGCGCGCAGAAGGTCGAGGCGGAGGCGGCGGACAACTTCGGGAAGGCCAGGAAGATCGTCATGGATGAGGTCGAGAGAAAGTACCAGGATCAGCTCCAGCAGATCAAGAAGACCGCAGAGGCCTCCGCTGCAAGCGCAGCCCAGATGAAGTCGACGTCCGCCAGTGAATCGTCGGCATCGGGAGCTTCCTCCAGTGGTGCTGAGCGTGATGAAGTATCTCATCGTCGCGCATGGGTTGCAGGTTTTCCTCGCCCTCTGCTCGCGCCCGTGCTGCCTGCCATGTTGCTACATTCATTTCCAGACATGTCCCTGCTGGGACAAACGCTGAGGCCGAGACGCACAATTTCACGACGGCGTACAGCATCATTTTCGAGTCTCAAGAGAAGGCGCAGGACTTCGTCACGCGCGAGGGCGCTCGGCACGGACTGGGACGACCCGAATCACCACAGCAAGGTTGCATTGAAGGCGAGGATGGACGCCCCCACGGAGATCCGCCAGGTGAATCGCATCCTCGGCGACTTGTGGGCGAAAGTTACGGAGGCGGCACGTTCAGCAGGCAAGTGGGATTCCAGCTACATGTTGGGGTCGCAGGGGGATCGCGGCAAGTTGTTGCCCACGACAGTTGACGAGGGGGCGACGGCCCTCTTCGCGGGCCAAAGATGCGCGGGAGAAAGCGTTGGACATCGAACCGAATCGCCCCGAGCCGGTGGCCCTCGGCTTCGCCGACGAGGCGATCGACAGCGCCGTCGAAGCACTCATTCCATAGAGGGTAGACCAGCCATCTCAGCGGCGCCAGCATTAGCACGTTACTAATGATGTCTATCCGCGCTGGAGGGGCGAGGGCACCGGCGGCTTAGTTGACAGGGGTCTCTGCGACTCGGGCGCGCCGAGTGAGTCTTCAATGGGCAACGGTGAGAGCCGATGAGACGCACTGCCAGACAGTGGTCAGGCGACGCCAGCGGAAGTGATTTCCAGGCCTGGCAACGTTTCCCAGGCCCGCCATTGCGATGTACATCGAAAGAGTCAGCACGATTGTTATTCCTCCTGTTCGCACCCTGGTTCGCCCTCAGCCTCCTCCTGCCGCCATTCTTCACCGGCCTCGCCCCCCCTCGCCTTCCCCCGGCAATTCTTCTTGCGAATCTCGCGATGACTGGCCAAGTCTCCCGACGAGGCACCGCCCGCTCGCGCCTGCGGCGCGCTCTGCAGTGGCATCTCGGAACGCCCGCAGCCCCCCCAGTGCGCCGCGCGCCGCCCGGCGCGCTCGCAATGGGAAGCTATTGCACTCAATGCAGCTTCCACGCGCGCGCGATACTACAAGCGCACAAGAGACCCGCGGCCCTTCGGAGTCGTTCCTCGCGCTGGAGCGGGAGATTTTCAAGATCGCCGGCTCCGCTGCCTTTCTTCCCATCTCGCACGGTGGCGGATGCATCATTATCGTCGATCCTCGGCTTCTTTGCATTCTTCCGCATGTCGCGCGCCGCTCGGTCTCGAATTGGCGCGCGCACACCGCTGTCATGTTCCGCAGCGCGCATGCGCAACAGATTGCGAACGCGCGCAGCGATCCTGCACTCCGCGTCAATGTGCGAAAGGAACGACACGAACGCACGCGGCGGTCGCTTCCTCCCCGCTCGCCATGCTCGCGCATCATCACTGGCGGTCTTAGTTCCGGCGCCCCTGCAGAGGGCAGCTACCGAACTATTGGACGGAAAGTTCAGCCGACTCGCGGCCTTGCCAAGCACGTCCACGAAGTATTTCCATTCGCCGCCGAAATTGAGCAGCCGCTGTTGACCCATCGCGTTGCAAACTCTGTCGACGGCCAAACCGCGGCGGTGTCCTTGGCAAGGTTAGGCAGGATCTACGCGGCGCTTCTTGCTGCTCATATCCTGGACCTGCGCCCCAGTTCTGTCGCGCTCGGGTGCGTGGCCAGCCCCAGCGCGCTGCCCGATCACGCCCCTGCTAATGCGGCATTGGCTCAGAGGGCTCGCAGTGGGATTCTGGATGCCGAATGCGCCTTCCTGGGCTACACCAGCTCTACCCACAAGCTCTGAAAGCACCCTTGGAAGACGCAGGCCCACCCGCGCCGCGCCCGATGGCAAGAGTTGAGGAGATTCGAGCTGCGACCCAGCTCCCGCCCAAACTAAGCCAACAGCAGTGAAAGAAGAAAGGTGCGCCCTCCGAAGCTGAATACATCTCGTGGCATCTCGCTGCAATGCGCGCGGAGCACGCTGGCCAAGTCTCCGTTTTCCGCGCTGCGCCCTGAGCCTGCCCCAAGCTAAATGCACGTTTCGATTGATGGCCAAGCCGGCGCCTCCACTGACTACCTCGTTTTCTTCTCCAACCTCGGCAAGTTGAACGGGCGGCAGATCGATTGGCAGACGGCAGAGACGCAGCAGGAAGACGAGACCCCGAAACAAAAGAAGAAGCAAAACATCAGCTGCCTGCGCGCATACCGCTCTGCGTGGCACTCGGCTGGCGCCAGAAAGTCGTCGCGGGCCATTGCCGACCCGCTGGGTCAGCCCATCCTCTGTCCGAGAGAAGGAGCTCATGCGCTTGCTGAGCGCTGGGGCCAGGTGCACGCGGACGCGCCTGCTGATCAGCGGCCGCTCTCGGGCCTTCCTGAACATGTTCGGAGGGCCCCCGAGAATGTCGGAGGCTGGGTTAGGAGTTTCAAGCGACGACGGCGAGCGCTCATGATGGCGCTCCCGGGCCCCGATGGGACCCCATATAGCGGGCGGTCTCGGTCGGGGGAGACGGGCCCATCGGCGCCCCGCAGACTACGCGAGCACATCCTGGATGAAGGCACGTGCCACGAGACGCTGAATCACAGGATCAATGTTTTGTTTTGCCATGGGAAAAGGGGAGGAAGACTCTTCGCCGGCAGCTCCGAGGCAGGAAGTCACGATGCCGCTGGCGATGCCCAGCACTGCCAGCAAGCTCGTTTCTCTAGCGATCAACCGTCCGCTGAGTATCGTTTGTCGTCTTGCGGGTAGTCGCGAAAGGCGAGGTTTCGCCCCCGGCCGCGGCGCGATCGAAATCATCCTGGGGCTAGAGCATCGAGCGCCACATAGGCGCGCTGAGCAATGTGCGAGAGAGTTTGGGATTGTCATGTACGATTTCTGCGCTGCTGTCCTTAGTCTCGTGCGTTCGGCAACGCTCGCAAACCTGACCTCTGCGACCATGCCTATGTTCATCGTTTGAGCGGTTCAGCGTTTATGCCAGAGTGCGTGGGCTTCGATTTCGCATCGTGGTTTCCAGGGTGAGATCGGGCAGTGGGTTCGGCGAGGAATCAAGCAAGGCTGCCCAGTCAGCGATTCTGTGCTCGCGCTCACGATCGACCCGAGCCTGCGCAAGATATGCACTCTGCTTCCTCGGTCCGCGCGCGCGGTGGGTGCATTCGCCGACGTTGTCGGGGCATCCGCGGGACGCGTTCTCTGCGCCTTTGCGGCGAGCTCTCGCGTTTCGGCCAGAGCAGGTCCTGGCTTCGGGCCGTTTGCCAACATTGGCAAAACAGAAACTGCCCTCATCGGCGAATGCGCGGAGACTGCGTCGACGACCCGAAATCCTTCACATCAGTAATTTTGAGTCTCGGAGCCCACAGGGCGGTTTTTCATGTTTTCCATTCGACGTTCCATGAAGCCCGATGTCATTCCGAGGCGCGCGTCGAACGTTTTCGATGGCGCGTCGCGTTATGCGACGTCACGTGCGTTGTGGTCGTCAAAGGCTTGCGTGCTTATTGCGGATCGGTTGATGCGGGCTGGGGTTTCTCAGGATTGTACATTTGCTTTGCGCTGGGGCGGTTTCGCCCCCCATCCCTGGCTGATCCACCCCGCGGGTAACGTCGCAGGAAGAGTTCGAACATTTGGTTCGTAGTGCCAGCGATGCTGTCGCGGACATTGACCGCGCCACGGGGGGGGTCGTCCAGAAACTTCCTACCATATTGCAATGTTGTTCTTCGTTTTGAAGATACACCGCCCCGCGTCATTCCTTCCGGCCCCCTCCCTCGTCCTCCCTCTTCGCGTATCTGCCCCTGCTCTCCGCGTGTCCCCGTCGTCATCGTCCATCGTCATCGTCGCCATCACCATCATCATCAGCATCATCAGCATTCTCGTCGTCTCCATCATCAATACCACCACCTTCCTCATCAACATCATCAAAACACCCCCTTGTTCCCCCGCGTTTCTGCTTCGCCACATCCCCCGCAAGTCTCGTGGCCTTGTGAGGTGTTCCACCGAAGGCCCCATCGGCAGGGGTCTTAGTGCGCCGCCCAGCCCATGTCGGCACGCCCCTCAGACGCTTCGTGT
Organism: Prorocentrum cordatum; assembly: GCA_963575745.1. Classification (NCBI taxonomy): domain Eukaryota; class Dinophyceae; order Prorocentrales; family Prorocentraceae; genus Prorocentrum; species Prorocentrum cordatum. The sequence continues at coordinate 29,114 of CAUYUJ010017590.1, forward strand.
CCCCATGAGGAGTGCATCGGAGGTCCCGGCGGCAAGGTCCACATGCCGTCGCCCAGGCCACATTGACACACCCTCAGACATTTCGTACCCCCATAGGCAGCTCAACCAAAAAAAGGTCCCAGCGGCAGGTTGCCCAGGCCGCCGCCCAGCATATTTCGGCATACGTTTCGCACGTTCCGTGGCCCCACGGGGAACTGCACCGACGGCCCCACAGGCAGGGCCCACAGGCCGCCGCCCAGCCCATTCCGTCATACGCTCACACGCTTCGTGGCCCCATTGGGGAGCACCCCCTATGGCCCAAGCGACAGGGTCCACATGCCGTCGCCCAGCCCATGTCGTCCACGAGTGGCGCCCACCACGGCTCCAAAAGCGCCCCAAGAGGCGCCGAGTAAGTTGCACCCTCATGCAAATAGTTTTTGTCACTTGTGGGGGTCCTCTTGGGGCCCTCTTGGAGCATTCTTGGGGCCCTCTGGGAGCGATCTTGGGGCCTTCCCGGGGCCCCAGTGGGCCCTCGGAGGGCCCCAAGAACGTTCCCCGAGGGCCCCAAGAGGGACCCCCCAAAGTGGTACAAAGAATTCGCGCGAACGTGCAATCTGTTGTAGGCCTTTCGGGGCCCTCTGGGAGCACTCTTGGGGCCCCCATTGGTGGCGCCTTGGGGCCTTGGGATGGCTCCAAGAGGCTTCGGGATTGCCCCAGACCGCCACAAGACAGCTCCGAGACGGCCGTCGAGCACCACGGGTGAAAGCAAGTGAGGCTAGGGAACAGGGCCTCTGGTAAGCCGCCACTGCGCCCCCTGGACTACCCAGACAGCGAGGGGACCCGAAACGCCCTGGGGTTCCAGGGGCCCCAGATTAGTGAAGTGAAGGTTTTTGCAATGCAAGCACCCCGAAATTCTTCACTTCACTAAACCGGACCCAGGACGAACTCGCTACGCTCCAGTCCCGCGGGAGATCCGAGACTCCCGCCGCCGCCCGGGAACGCTGCTGCATTGCGGTGCTCTGGTCACTGTTAATGGCTTCCGCGGGCTGCAGCGGCTCACTTCCATGACTACCCCGACTCACGAATCCAGTGGTTGGTCTGGCTCTATGAGTTGGTTTCGTTGTGTCGGTTGATTTTATGCTTGGTTGGCGGTCGGTGGATTTCGCGTTGTTCATTGGTGTCGTGAAGTGATTTGTCGTTTGGTTGGTCAGTGCCGTTTTGTTGATTCGTGCCGTTTTGTTGGTTGGTGTCGTTTCGTTGGTTGGTGTCGTTTTGTTGCTTGGTGTCGTTTTTTTGCTTGGTGTCCTTTTGTTGGCCGGTGTCGATTTGTTGGTTTGTTGGTTGGTGTCGGTTTGTTGGTTGGTGTCGTTTTGTTGCTTGGCGTCGTCCTGGCGGCGTGGCCGATAATCGGCGGCCTGCAATGGCGCCAGGTTTTGTTTCGGGCCAGCCTTGATCGCCCTCATCATTCTCATATTCGTCAGCGTCAGCACTCGTCGCCCCCATCCGCGCACACATGCGGCCCTGGTACGGCTCTCACGCGGCCCTGCGAAGGCCTTCACTGTGCTCCCCAAAGCTTTCTGAGGGGCCCCCCAGAGGCCCCAAGAGGGCATTGCAAATTGTCGCTTCCAACTCCGCAAGGCGGAGGTCAACAAGGGTCTCACTGGTGCACTTCCAGGAATCGTTGTTCGATCCTCTTGGGGCCCTCCTGGGGCCTTCTGGAGCCGTCTTGGAAGCTCCGAGCGGCTCCATGAAGGCGCTGGTCGATATCGCTTCCAATTCCGCCAGGTGGAGTTAGACCAGTGGCTCACTGAGGCCCCTTTTTGCGCCCTCCTCTGCTTTTGAAAAAGCCCCGATGGGGTTCTTCAGTGCCGTCTTAGGGCCCCTAAGAGGCCTCCAGTAGGGTATTGAAGTTATCGCTTCCAACTCCGCCACGCGGAGTTGAACCCAGGGCGGCTCTCTGTGGCCCTTTCGGGGCCTTCTTAGAGCTTTTCTGAG
>CAUYUJ010017590.1:31187-106187 GCA_963575745.1 Prorocentrum cordatum
TACGACTACGACTACGACTACGACTACGACTACGACTACGACTACGACTACGACTACGACGACTGCTACGATTTCGACTACTACGACTACTACTACTACTACTACTACTACTACTACTACTACTACTACTCCTACTGCTGTTACTACTACTACTACTCCTACTACTACTACTCCTACTCCCCCATTGCTTCTTCTCCTCCTCCTCTGCCTCCTCATCATCCTCTTCCTATTCCTCCTCTTCCTCCTCTTCCTCCTCCTCATCATCATCATGATGATTATCATCATCATCATCATCATCCTCTTTCTCTTCCTCCTCCACCTCCTCCTCCGCATCCTCCGCATCCTCATCCTCCTCGTGTTCTTCCTCCTCCTGTTCCTCCTCCTCTTTCTCCTCGTCCTCCTCCTCCTCCTCCTCCTCTTCCTCATCCTACTCCTCCTCCTCCTCCTCGCCTGATGCTCCTCCTTCTCCTCCTCCTCCTTGTCCTCCTCCTGTGCCTCCTCCCCTCCTACAACTCCCCTCCTCCTCCGCATCCTCCTCCTCCTCATTCTCATCCTCCTCCTCCCCCTCCTCCCTCGTTTTATTCTCCTCCTCCTGCTCCTCCTCCCCCTCCTCCTCCTCCTCTTCCTCCTCCGTCTCCTCCTCCTCCTCCTCCGCCTCTTTTTTCTCCTCCTCCTCCTTCTCCTCCTCCTCCTTCTTCATTTTTCCTGCTCATTACCCTTCAAGTCCCTCCCCCCCTTCGTCCTTCATCCTATTCCTTGCATCACTCAACTCTTTGTCCTCCCCCATGTCATCCCTCATCCTCCATCCTCCTCCCGGGCTGAACTGCGAACAATCGGACCCGCCAGAGGCGCTTCTCGCTCGACGGGAACCTGCGACCTGCTCCCCGCGCCGCACTTGTTCAGCACCGCTGAACTTGTGCTCGGGTCCTGCCAGCATGGCAGCGGGCAGGCTTGCGGTTTCGACGCGGGGCAAAGGGGTCCAGAGTCGAAAAACAAAGAGTGGCATAAACATAGTCTCTCGAATGTTGCACGGACTTTTCGGATCTGCCCAGGGCCCTGGCGTGTTCCGCGCTCCAGGGAGGGTGGTTTCAGCGCCGATCCATTAAATGCGCGCAGTTGTGTGTTGTTCCTTCGGAGCTGTCTTGAGGCTCTCCGCCGTTCTCGCCCTCCCAGGGGCCATCCCGGGGCTCCGGGGCCGTAGCACGCACGGTGGGTACGGAACGAGCGGGTGCGAATAGCGCCAGCATCTCTTGCCCCGAAGGCCGCATTCCCAACAGAGGCCATTGTTTGTTTGGGGCAGTTCTCGCTATTGGGCATCGTGTGAATTTGTCGTACCTGTCTCGGGCGTCCAAAACCAGGGATGAGAAATTGGAGGAAGACACCGGGGTTCAGGGCCTGTTCCTCTCAGGACCTTTTTGCTTCACGTCAAGCATTCGTGTCCTTGTACTTGACGCTGCAGTGCTCTGTATGGCCGCGGTCAGATCGTGCACTGCATCGTCGGCCTCTCTCTCGATCTCTTTCTATCGCTCTCTTAATGAACGGGCGTCGTCGTCGCACCTGCAGTGCAATGATGCCGACGCTCCGAGTCCTTCTGCGAGCTTTCGGTCTTCTTGCAGGCCGTAACCACATGCCGCAGAGAATAAACACACAGGGATAATAAAGTTCGGGGTCACGGGGGGATAATAAAAGTTGCCCACCAGAGGCCAGCATAAAGAGATTATCAAGAGCAGCGAAAGCCGAGGATATCTTGAGACATCCTTGGCTTTTGGTCCTCTCTGAAACATCCTCAACCATTGTTTGTCTCGCTTGAGACATCCTCGACAGATCTATCGTTTCGCTTGAGACATCCTCGACATAATTGTTTGCTTCGCTTGAGAGATCCTCGGCGAATTGCTTGTTTCGCTTGAGACATCCTCGAAACTCCAGCGATACAAAAGTTCAGGGGGGCACGGAGAGAAGGAGAGAGAGAGAGAAGAAAGAGAAGAAAGAGCAGGAGGAGGAGAGGAGGAGGAGGAAGCAAAAATCCAAAGTTCAAAACTTATTAGATTTTATGTGTAAGCGCTTAATGGAAATTGAAATGTTCATCTGCTCGTGTTAGCTCATGTGCCTCGTTTTCCACGGATAGTCAACCACAGCGATAAACAAGTTCAGGGGGGCATTGAGAGAAGGAGAAAGGCTGAGATATAAAAAGAAAGAGAAAGAGAAAGAGAGAGAGAGAGAGACAGAGAGAGAGAGAGGAGATGAAGATGAGAAGGGTGAAAGAAAAATCAAAAGTTCGAAACGTATTATATTTTATTTGTAAGCGCTCAATGGAAAGTAAATGTTTCATAAGCTCGTGTAGGGTAGCTCATGTGCCTCGTTTCCCAGGATAATCAACCACAGCGATAAACAAGTTCAGGGCGCCAGGGGGAGGAGGAGAAAGAGAGAGAGATAGAGAAAGAAGAGGAGGAAGAGGAGGAGGAGGAGGAGGAGCAGGAAGAGCAGGACGAGGTCAGAAGGGAGAGGAGCAGGAGGAAGAGGAGGAGGAGGAGGGGAAGGAGCAGGAGGAGAGGGAGGAGGAGGGGGAGTAGAAAGGAGGAGCAGGAGGAGGGGGAGCAGCAGCAGAATAGGATTGGCTTCGCTTGAGACATCCTGAAAAAAGTGTTCGCTTCGCTTTATGTTGTTATCTCAACATAAGAAGGAAGTAACCTTGATGGCGAACTTTTCACAGTGATAATGAAGTTCGGCCTCCGCGCTCTCCGCCTACATTTGAAACCCTTCTAGGCTGACGAGAATCAACTCAAATGACTTAAGGGGGGTACTTCATTATCTGCGGCATGGGGTTAGTTTCTCGGCGTCACAACAACGTACTAATGCTATGTGTGCGTTTCTCCCCAGGGGCGATGCGCGCACCGAGAATTTTTTGTCTCTGTGCGTCCCGGCTTTGCTTTCAGCAGGGAAGCATCTGTTTACATACATCTGCGAACGCAGGCCTACGGCAGACTCGCGCCACGCCGTAGGCGATGGCAGTCTCTATGCGCCATAACATGTGTTGAATGTTCTCATTGCGCATGGGAGCGAACGCAATCCTTCGGTTTTTTGTTGGCCCCACTGCGTTGCCAGGTCTTGGGTGCCCCTGGCTGCTGTTTTAGACGCAATTCGGATGTGAACGCGTCTTCCTGCGCACAATATGTGAGATTGGGAGTTTCGGCAATGGTGTGGTGTTTTGTGTGCACAGATGTATGTGCATATATATATGTGTATATGTATACACACACTTGTGGCTATATACAGATGTGTATGTATGTATGCGTATCTCACTCTCTATATCTCTCTCACTCTCTATGTCTCTCTCTCTCTCTCTCTCTCCCTGCGTATGTGTAGCTAAGACGCCCACGGCGAATCACCGCCGCCCCCTCCCGTTTAGGATGCGCCTATGTAGCCACACGTTTAGGCTAAGTTTGGCCATGCTATTGGACCACTCATTTCCCAGCCGTTCTGGAAGCCCTTCGGGGAACACGTGGGGGGGGAAAGGAGGATGAGGAAAAGGCAAGAGAAGAGGATGAGGAGAAGAATGAGGAAAAGGCAAGAGAAGAGGATGAGGAAAAGGCAAGAAAAGAGGATGAGGAAAAGGCAAGAGAAGAGGATGAGGAGAAGGATGGGGAGACCTCTCTGAAGCCTCGTGGGCCATTGGTGGGGCCTGCGGGGAGCTTCCTGGCGGCCTCCTGGAGGCCTCTCGGGGACCCCTTTTGGTCTCTTGGGGGCCTTTGGGGGCAGCTTTGGGGACACATTGTCCCGGGCCTTCGGAAGGGCGAACAGAAGCAAAAGCCAAAATCCAACAAAAAACCTAAGAGGCATCAATGATGTTTGCCTCTTCGGGCTTTCCTGGAGGACCTCTCGGAGGCCTCTTGTGCCGTCTTGGAGGCCTCTTGGGGGCCTGTTGGGCCATCTTGAACTATCTTGACGGCATCTCGGGTGCATCCATGGCCGTCTTGGATGCATCTTGGGGCCATCCTGGGCTCTCTTGGGGCCATCTTGGCAGCCTTGGAGGCCATCTTGGGCCATCATAGTCTATTGCAGGCCATCTTGGCCTGCAAAAAAACAAAGACGTTGTGCAGGCCATCTTGCGGCCATATTGGATCGGAAGACCGTTGGAGGACACATTGTCCCGGGCCTTCGGGGTGGCCGGCGGAATCGGCCGAAGTCCCAGATGAAGCTCCACAAAGAGCAACCGAAAACCACAAAAAAAGTTCAGCACGCCATACACCCCTGCGATGAATCACCAGGGTGCGGCAGATCGAAAACGCCCACGGCGAATCACTGCCGCCCCCTGCCCTACAGGATACGCCTATGTGACAAAACGTGTAGGCCAACTTTGGCCACGCTATTGGACCATGCGTTCCCCCAGCCTTTGTGGAAGCCCTTCGGGGAACACGTGGGGCAGGAAGAGGAGGATGAGGAGAGGAAGGAGAAAGGAGGCTAAGGAGAAGGATGAGGAGACCTCCTTGGAGGTTCTTGGGTCACTCTTGGGGCCTCCTGGGCGCTTCCTGGGGGCCTCCTGGAGCCCTGTTGGGGGCCTTTGGGGGCTTCTTGGGGACCTCTTTGACAGTCTTGGGACGTTCCCCGCCCGTCTGACGCCGTCGGATGCCGTCTTGGAGCCTCTTTGGGCCGTCTTGGGGCCCTCTTGGGGCGCTTCAGGGCCGTCTTGACGGCCATCTTGGGCGTCATGGAGGCCCCTTGGGCCGTGTCGGGGCCCGTTGGGGCAGTCTCAGGAGCTTTTTGGGCCGCCCTGGTGCCACCTTGGTGGAAGCCTCTAGGGCGATTTTGATGCAATAGTGGGGGCCGCTTGGGCCGTCTTGGGCCGTCGGAAGGCCTCTTTGAAGCAAATGCGGAAATATCCCCAAACCTATAGAAAATCAATGATTTGGGCGTCGTCGGGCCTTCCTGGAGGCCCTTGTGGAGGCCGCTTGGGCAGTATTGGAGGCATCTCGGTGGCCTCTCGGATCGTCTTGGGTCATCTTTGCGCCGTGTTGGGCCGTCTTGGGTGCATCTTGGGCCGTCGTGGATCATTGTTTGACCATCTTGTGCCCGATTGGGGCCATCTTGGCTGTCCTGGAGGCGTCTTGGAGGCATCTTGGAGGCCGTCTTGAGCCATCTGGGCCGTCTTGGAGGCGATTCGACCCACGAGATATGAATGTTCGGCGGCTCGGCGGCTTTCCGGTTGGCCGGCGCGGCGCAATGGACCGAATCCCCAGGGGTAGTTTGAAAGAGAACCGGAAACCACCAGACGTCTAGCACGCCAGGCACCTTTGTGATAAATCAACAGGGGGTGGCGGATCGAAGAGGCCTACGGCGAATCACCGCCGCCCTCTGCTTTTTAGGATACGCCTATGAGGCCAAAGTTGGGCTAGAGCTTGGCCAAGTTATCGGACCATGCTTTCCCCCAGCCGTCGTTGAAACCTTTCGGGGAACACGTGAGGAAGAGGAGAATGATGAGAAGAAGTAAACGAGAGTATGAGGAGGAGGAGGACGAGGAGGAGGAAGAGGAAGAGGAGGAGGAGGAGGAGGAGGAGGAGGAGGAGGAGGAGGAGGAGCAGAAGGATGTGGCACTCCTGGGGTCTCCTGGGATCTGGAGGCCGCTGGGGCGCTTCCTGGGGGCCTCTTGGGGGCCTTTGGAGGCTTGTTCGGGGCCTCTTCGGTCCTCTTAGGGCGTTCCTGGCATGTCTGACGCTGTCGGATGCCGTCTTGGGGGCCTCTCTGGACCGTCTTGGGCCCTCTTGGGGCGCTTCAGGGCCGTCGTGGATGCTATCTTGGGCGCCATGGAGGCCTCGTAAGCCGTATTGGGCCCCCCTCTGGACCGTCTTGAGGGCCATCTTGGAGGCTTCTTGGGCGCTTTGGGGGCGATCTTGGGGGGCTCTTGGGCCGTCTTGGGCCTTCGGAAGGCCGAACAGAGGCAAAAGCCAAAATCCGTCAAAAACCTAAGGAGCATCAATGATGTTTGCCGCTTCGGGCTTTCCTGGAGATCCTTTTGGAGGCCTCTTGTGCCGTCTTGGAGGCCTCTTGGAGGCCTCTTGGGCCGTCTTGGGCCTCCAGAAGGCCGAACAGAAGCAAACGCCCAAATCCGTCAAAATGTAAGGAACATCAATGATTTGTGCTTCCTCTGGCTTTCCTGGAGATCTTCTTGGAGGCCTCTTGTGCCGTTTTGGAGGCCTCTTGGGCCGTCTTGGGCCTTCGGAAGGGCGAACAGAAGCAAAAGCAAAAATCCAACAAAAAACCTAAGAGGCATCAATGATGTTTGCCTCTTCGGGCTTTCCTGGAGGACCTCTCGGAGGCCTCTTGTGCCGTCTTGGAGGCCTCTTGGGGGCCTATTGGGCCATCTTGAACTATCTTGACGGCATCTCGGGTGCATCCATGGCCGTCTTGGATGCATCTTGGGGCCATCCTGGGCTCTCTTGGGGCCATCTTGGCAGCCTTGGAGGCCATCTTGGGCCATCATAGTCTATTGCAGGCCATCTTGGCCTGCAAAAAAACAAAAACGTTGTGCAGGCCATCTTGCGGCCATATTGGATCGGAAGACCGTTGGAGGACACATTGTCCCGGGCCTTCGGGATGGCCAGCGGAATCGGCCGAAGTCCCAGATGAAGCTCCACAAAGAGCAACCGAAAACCACAAAAAAAGTTCAGCACGCCATACACCCCTGCGATGAATCACCAGGGTGCGGCAGATCGAAAACGCCCACGGCGAATCACTGCCGCCCCCTGCCCTACAGGATACGCCTATGTGACAAAACGTGTAGGCCAACTTTGGCCACGCTATTGGACCATGCGTTCCCCCAGCCTTTGTGGAAACCCTTCGGGGAACACGTGGGGCAGGAAGAGGAGGATGAGGAGAGGAAGGAGAAAGGAGGCTAAGGAGAAGGATGAGGAGACCTCCTTGGAGGTTCTTGGGTCACTCTTGGGGCCTCCTGGGCGCTTCCTGGGGGCCTCCTGGAGCCCTGTTGGGGGCCTTTGGGGGCTTCTTGGGGACCTCTTTGACAGTCTTGGGACGTTCCCGCCCGTCTGACGCCGTCGGATGCCGTCTTGGAGCCTCTTTGGGCCGTCTTGGGGCCCTCTTGGGGCGCTTCAGGGCCGTCTTGACGGCCATCTTGGGCGTCATGGAGGCCTCGTAAGCCGTCTTGGGGCCGTCTCTAGGGCCTCTTGGGCAATTATGTGGGCATATTGGACGATCTTGGAGCGATCTTGGAGGGCTCTTGGGTCGTCTTGGGCCGTCGGAAGGCCGAAACGAAGCCAATGCCAAAATCCGTCACCACAAACCTAAGGAGCATCAATGAGTTTTGCCTCGTCGGGCTTTCCTGGAGGACCTCTTGGAGCCCTCTGTGGCCGTCTTTGAGGCCTCTTGGGCGCTTCTTAGGCCGTCTTGGGCTCTCTTGGACCATCTTGGCGGTCCTGGAAGCATCTTGGAACCGTCTTGGAAGCCATTTTGTGCCTATCTTGGGCTCTCCTGGGGTCATCTTGGCCGTCTCGGAGGCATATTGGAGGCCATCTTGGCCGTCTTGGAGGCGATGGGACCACTGGGGACAGAAATTTTGGAGCTTTCCGGGTGGCCAGCGGCATCGGCCGAAGCTCCAGAGGGAGTTTTAAAAAGTATCAAAAACAAATTGAAATTTAGCACGCCGGGCCCCCTTTGTGGCAAGACGACAGGGGGCGGCGGATCGAAGACGCCTACGGCGAATCACCGCCACCCCGTCTATTTGGAAGCGCCTATGTGGCCGAACGTTGCGGCCATGGCTCGGCCAATCTATCAGACTATACGTTCCCCCAGCCGTTGTGGAAACCCTTCGGGAAACATGTGTGGGAGACAGAAGAAGAAGATGGAGAAGAAGAAGAAGAAGAAGAAGAAGAAGAGAGGGAGGAACAACGAGGAGGCTTCTCGGGATTCTATTGGGGCGCTCTTGGGGTCTCCTGGCAGCTTCCTGGAGACCTCTTGGAGGTCTCTTGGAGGCCTCCTCGGGCCTCTTGGGGGCACTTAGAAGCTCTTGAGGGGCCTGTTTGGCCATCGTAGGGCGTTCCAGGCACGTCTGACGCAGTCGAAAGCCGTCTTGGGGGCCTCTCTGGGCCGTCTTTGGGCCTTCTCAGGGCGCTCCAGGGCCGTCTTGGAGGCCATCTTGGGCGTCTTGGAGGTTTCTTGGGCCGTCTTGGGGCCCTCTTGGGGCCGTCTTGGGGGTCACTTGGGCCTTGGGCCGTTATGGGGCCATCTTGGAGGCCTCTCGTGCGCTCTGGGGACGAATTGGGGGCCTCTTGGGCCGAAGCAAATGCCAATATCTTTCGAAAACCAGTTGAAAATCAATGATGTTGGCCTCTCCAGGCCCTCCTGGAGGACCTCTGGGAGGCCTTTCGAGCCATCTTCAAGGCCTCTTGGGAGACTCCTGTGCCGTCTTGGGCCATCTGTGACCTTCTTGGGCGGACTTAGAGGCATCTTTGACCTTCTTTGGCCATCTAGGAGGCCATTCTGGACAATCTTGGGCGAACTTGGGCCATCTTGGCCGTCTTGGGGGCCATCGTGGGCCATCTTTTGAGCCATCTGGAGCAGGAACAACCTTTGCAACCACCCTTTCCTGGTGGCTGGCGCGCTGTGCCGAAGCCCCAGGGACAGTTCCAAAAGAACCAAAACCTTTTCATAACGTCCAGCACGCTGGGCACCCCTGTGGCAAGCCAATAGGGGGCGGCGGATGTACTGGTCTTCCTGGGTGTGGGGTCACAGTCCTCCTGGATGCCTCTCGGGAGCATCTTTAAGGCAGGTTTGATGCCTCTTGGGGACCATTTTGGGGCTCTTGGGGCCTCTTGGGGCTCTTTTGGTGGCTTCCTGTGGCCTCTTGGAGGCCTCGAGGGCGCCTGCTGGCGGTCTCGGGTGTCCACTTGGGGCGGAGGGCTCGATATGGCAGTTCGTGTTCTCCTTTTTGAGCCCCTCTTGGAGCGTCTTGGGGGCCCTCTTGGGCCGTCTTGGCGGCCTCTTGGGTCGTCTTCCGTCCTGGAGCCACCTTGGTGGCTTTTTCGGCCTTCTTGGAGCGTTGGAAGGCCGAGAAGGCGAAAACTCGAAAATCCGTCAAACACCTAAAGGAAGTCACTGTTTGTTGCCTCTCCGGGCTCTCTTGGACGTGCGCTCGGGGCTCTCTTGGAGCGTCTTTGGGGCCTCTTGGACCGTCTGGAGGCCATCTTGGGAGTCTTGGAGCGATGATTCAGCGACTCGAGGTTCTCGTGGAGAGGGGGGGCGAGGGGAGGAGGAGGAGGAGGAGGAGGGGGAGGGGGAGGAGGAGGAGGAGGAGGAGGAGGAGGAGGAGGAGGAGGAGGAAGAGGACAATGACTTGGCTGATGAGGGGAGGCGAAGGGTTGGCCGACCCGACCCAAACCCAAACCCTCGTGGCGTTGGGCCACCATGTTGCCCACCGCGGCCGAGGATGCAGCCGGGAGCCGCAGGGACGGCAGAGCGCTGCCGACGCTGAAACAAGGAGGGCACAGGGACCCTTGCGAGCGCGCCCTCCCCCTGGTGCGGGGTGCCTGACACGCGTGCTGGCGCGCACGCACGCACGGCACGCACCGTGCACAAAGATGGACGCGAGGCGACGCCGGGACGACGAGGCTCCCCGTCGTGTTTTGTGGCCCCCCTCGGGCCCGGCAGCGTCACGCGGCAGTGCGCGGCAGGCCCCGGGAGTGCCGCGCCACGCCCCTGGAGGTTTGAGAGCTTGGGGCCCAGGCCCCGTCAAAGAGCCTGAGGACAGAGGAGGACAGAGGAGGAGGAGGAGGAGGAGGAGGAGGAGGACAGAGGAGGAGGACAGAGGAGGAGGAGGAGGAGGAGGAGGAGGAGCCACGGGCTGAGGAGAGCGGGGCCAGCCGTCGTCGTCGTCGGCCCGCCCCCTGCCCCTCGTGGCCGCGCGCCGCGGCGGTTGCAATCGGCAGCCGCTGCAGCCGCACGCCCGCGGGCGCCGCCGAGCTGCCGCCCCCTCGGGCCGCCACCTGCGAGGAGGCGGCGAGCGCGGACGCCTGGCCCCCGCCAGGCCGCGCTGGAGGCGGCCGCCACGCCGCGCACCGTCGGCGAGCCGGCCTGGCACCGCCGCGCCAGGCAGCAGCGCGCAGAGGCCAGGGTGCTGCTGAGGGTCTGTTCGGCGGCGCAGGTGCTGGACCAGCACCACTCCGCACAGAAGCACCAGTGCAACCAGCAGTTCCAGCGCCACCAGCAGAACGAGATGGCGCAGCAGTGGACATTGGGACCGCCTGTCGGAGCGCAGCCCTGGCCATGGAGAAGGCAGTCGCGTGGCAGGTCGACGGCCAACAACCAGAACAACCACAACCACCAGAAGAACGACCAGAGCTGGCAGCAGGACCGCGACAACCACCAGAAGGACCACCAGAAGGACGACAAGAGCTGGCAGCAGGACCGCAACAGCCACCGCCAGCAGCACCAAGGCGAGGACACCTACAAGAAAGGATCACGAACTCGCTCCACACCTCGCACAACGACACGGACGCAGAACAGGAAGCACTACAACGCGCACAACTTCTTCGACGGCTTCCAGTTCTCCAAGAAGCAGCGCGAGATCCTCGACCACGTCCTCCCTGCCGACGACGTGCGCATGCAGTCCCACGAGAGCTTCTCCACGCCCCCGCTGGAGGAGGACATGCGCCGCCTTTGGGTGACAACCAAGCGCGGACGCATCGCTAGGTTGGCAGACCAAGCTCAGGGCGCACGCGCCGTCGGCGTCGACGATTCCAAGATCGTCGCCGAGCTGTCTGTCAACAAGGCAATGCTCCTCCTCACGTTGTCTCCCGACGAGCGGGTGCACTACTACCGCCGATGCATCGACAACACGGTCAGGCGAAAGAATGCGCTCAAGGACGACATCAGGAAGATGCAGACCGAGTTCGACAACACGGAGGGCAGCTTGAGGACACTACGGGCTCTACTCCAGGAGTCAAAGTCGAAGAGGGACGACGCCACATCCGACCTCGAGTACGACGACGTCTACAGCGACAACGACGAGAGAGAGAAGGACCACCACAACAGGCGCAGGACTCGGACACAGACACCTCACCCACGACAGCGCGAAGACCATCGACCCCAGAAGTACGCAGCACCAGCAGCAGCACCACTTCGACAGCAGGACGACCCACACCAAAAAGGTCACAAAGAGCTGCTCGAGATGATCACAGACCTCTCCAAAAAGGTGGACCAGCAGCGACAACACACGGGACCCCATCAGCACCACCTAGCTCACCTCCACCAACAAGCTGATCTCCGACAATCCGAGCACCGCGAACAGTTGCAGGAGGAGTTCGCGCGCATGGAAGCACACACGTCTCGGAAGGCCTTCAACGAGCTTCATCTCGAACTACAGCACCACGAGCAACGACTCCAGCGCCGCTTCCAGGAGGAGATAGACGAGATCAACGTGCGCAGCCGCCACCAAGAACATCAGCAAGTACAACGGGTCCTACGACAGTCCGAACAACGACGTCAGGAAGATGAAGCTGAACAGGCACATCGCATGAAGACCGAGCTCGAACAGCATCAACCACTTCACGACGCTGCATGCGGTCACCTTGCACGGCGGGAAGCAGTACAGCAACAAGAACTACGGGAGGCTAAGCCATTCTGGCTCCAGCATCTAATATCTGAACACCGCCTTCAACAGGAGGAAGCTCAGTGTGCTCACAACCTCCTACTTCAGCACGAGATGAGAGGGCAGCAACAAGAAGACGCACTTCGACTGGCTCAGCAACGACAGCTTCACGAAATCAACTGCAGGGCTCAGGCGGAATCATCGGCACTCATGCAAGCCAAAGAGAAGATCCTCGAGGAGTACGGCGAACTGCGTGCGCAACAACACGAAGCAGCCACGATTCGAACCGAGCACCAGCACGAACGAGCCCGACTCCAAGGCGAACGTGCCAACCTACACCTCACCGAGCAGCAGCTCCACGACAGGTACATCAACCGCCTGGCGACGACCGAGGAGATGCGAATAAAGGAAAGGGAGGAAATGCAACGTGAGTTTCGACAAGCCGAGCTTCATCATGACCCTCTTGATCTTGAACTGTTGCAAGAATTGAACACGAGATTCAGCGAGAGAGACGAGGAGGAAAACAGACAGCAGGCGTTAGCCGACTCAGAGGAGAAGCGCATCCACCGCGAGATCGAAGGCGCCCTCACCGCGATCATCCCAGGCCCCTACGAGATGCCTCACCCACACGCCGACATCTACCTCGAGCAGCTACGACAGATGAGCTCTCCACCGAACGCAGATCATTCCACGTCCAACTCAGACGCATGGAGCTCACGAGACCTCGGCTCTGCAGCCGCACCACCCACCTCACCACCCGCCCCGAACCCCGACCACACACGCGACAGAACGCCCATACACCCTCCAGCCAGTATCGCCCCACTCAGCGATGCCGACCACGACAAGCCCTCTGAAGCACACCACGGCGATACACAAGCACACCAATCGAGCTCTCCAAGATCTTCGTGCTCTCCCACGCCCATCGCCGACGACGGCTACCTCTCTCAGCACGACGACGGACAGTCTACGCCCATTCCTGACATTCATCACGACTCCGACCTCGAAGGCACCGACACCCCCATCCCAGCTGAGCAGGCCACTCCCCCCACCCCACACATCATCTTCCCTGAAGTACGTGCCATGTCCGCCCCCCCCGACACGAGATCGACACCCGACGACCAACAGCGTTCCACGCCCCACACCACAATTCTCATCGATCTCAGCGACGACGAGCACGAAGTACCCACCACGCCCAAGACTCGACCGATCACCAGCATCACCCCAACCCAAGCCTACAGCCCCATCATCCCTCCACCCAGATTCCATATGGGAACGCCCGACAGGGCCCAGTCAGCGCCACCCTCACGAATCCGATCGGCCCTTAAGAGACAGGACCCCACATCACGACCACCGCGGAAGGTCCGTATCCACGACAGCGGTGACGGCTTCGTGGACATATCCGACCGCGTCCCTCTCCGTGCCGATCCCGACGATGAAGGATCGGACACCGCGCTGCGGCCAAAAAACTAGATACGAACGACCCCGATGAGGGCGCTCTGGCTCATCGGACCCGTCGAAAAAGACCAGAGCAACAGGCCCCTGGGCGGCCTCAAGCGTCCATACGCAACTCTCGGCTCAGCGCCACACAGCATCACAATGTCACAGACGCAGCAACGAACCTTGCGACCCCTGCGGTGCAGGTAACTTGCAGCTTCAGACACGCACACCCACCCAGACTTCCACTAGGGAAGCCTACATCGACTGACCTCGACAGGCTGACACCCGCTTTGGGGACCGCGGACCAGCACCGAGCGCCAGGCAACATAGACAGCCGACTCTGCCATCTTCCCTCCTCGATAGCAGACTCCACTAGCTTGCAGACCGCAACCAACCTGACGACCCAGGGGGTGCAGGTGACTTGCACTTCTGACAGCCACCCTCCGACACACACCACCAGTCCACGTGCACTGACTCCTGCTTTGGGGATAGCAGATCAGACCCGACGGACAACGGCAGTAGTTTCACTTGCCTCACACGACCAACACGACGCAACCGATGGACAACCAACAACTATCCACCATAGGCGCCACCCGACCGAAGAGTGGGAAATCCACTCGAGCGGTTCGCGCCCCCACCCAAGATCGACTGCCATACTGGGGAGGGTCCCCCCAGATGGCACCTCGCGCAGGTTGACACCTCCACGAGCGCCACCTGGCTCCTACGCCGCCACCTCCGACACATCGCCAAGGCACGACCTACTTCGCTCCACCATTTCCGAGAGCACTCAGCGTGTCACGCCGACCACACCAAGAGTAAGGACAGGCGACGAGACGAATCGGCTACACACACCACCCCGACTCGAGCGACCCAAGTCCGACGCCACGGTCGCCACAACTAGCCATTTTGGCTCTACGCATGCACGGAAATTCAACGGCTCCGACGTCCACAACGAGACGCCCGAGTACCACAGTGCGATCACGATAGACTACTTCCCTGGGATCGAGGATACCTTCCTCGATAATAGCAGCGAGATGGATAGCGGCAACTTCCACCTCGATGACGACGCCATTCGCACGCGGCTTCTGGCACGAGTCCGACGGCAGCAGCAACGGCGACTAACAGCACAGCAGACATCTACGTACACCACGACCCACAATCGATTCCAAGCCCTGCAACCCAGCCCACCGCCACCCCCAGCAAGACATACCACCACGCTTCCGACACAGCAGCCCACCGGCCATCCACCAGTAGCCCTGACAGCATCCCAGGGCGCTGGACATGGCACCGCAGCACCCGACAGAGACCGACACGCGGCCACAGGTGAAAGGCGACAACGACAAAAGACAGCTATGCACCCCTTTCGATGCCCAACAGGAGCTTCTGCAACAACGCACAACGGACAAGCTGCACACAGACGACAGCAGAAGGCGACAGCATTGTTACCGTTTCGAGTACAGCGACCACCCAATCCCAGCGCCGACAACCAGCCCCAACAACTGCAACCATCGTACCACGAGGCCAATCTCGACATCACAAGATACCACGGCATGCAACCACCAGGCGACTGCACATGCGACCTAGGGGACACCAGAGGACTGATCAGACGAATACGGGCCACGACCGCCCCCTTTCTCAACGCCAACATCGAAGGTGACGACCTGCACCCAGCAGCAACATATGCGCTCAACAATACGACGAAAGGCAACAATGCCCACAGCGCAAAGCACATCTTCACTGACGCTTCCCACAACGCACGGAGACCAGACTGCTGCTCATGGGCATTCTTGGTACTACAAGAAGGTGGCGAACACGACCAACACACGTTCAGAGGAGCCTTCAGCAGCATCGTCAGCAAGAGCCACAACATGAAGTTGAATGACCGCAGTACCACCAACACCACAGGCGAAATCATGGCCATCGTGCAGGCTCTCATGTGGTCCATCGCCGTCGCCGAGCCGCAACCTATCTGCATTCACACCGATTGCGAGACGGCCATCAACATATGCATGGGACGCGCCACAGCAACAGCAGACGAACATCTTGCGAGATTCATGAAGGTCATCTTTGATACGCTCAAGAACGAAAACGACATAACCTTGCACCACGTCCCGAGTCACGAAGGCATGCCGTGGAACGAGCTCGCCGACGGAATCTCAAAGAGGACACGAAAGCGCTACGAGAGAGGCCACGACTACGACACCATCCCGCACAACTTCAGAGACATCATCGCGGACACAAAGTACTATCAATGGGAGTCGATCCTCCAGACTGATCATCCCGATCGAGCAGCTTACCCACTACGCGAAGGTGCCACCTTACGCTTTGGATTACCAACTCGGAATGCTAGTGTTCGGCACCTCATGGCGCCTAAGACGGTCTCTGCCAAAGAAACCAAGATCGAGCTCTCCATCGCAACCTACAACGCCGAGAGTGTCAGAGAGTCCGACGCTCAGCAGCAGAAGAAGTTCACAAAGGCAGCACGGCTTGCACACCAGTGGCGGGGACCCTTGCTTCGACGACAATTTCAAGAAAAGCGACTCCACATCATCGGCATTCAGGAGGCGCGCAACGAACGACGTACAACAAACGGGAATGGATACTTCATCATCAGCAGCCCGCACGACCACTACAACGCTGGATGTGAGCTATGGATCAACGTGGAGAAGCCCTACGCCTACAACAAGGACGGCCCACAGCACTTCGAGCCCAGACACTGCCACGTTCTCATCAGCGAGCCAAGGATCCTCATCGTCAAAGTCACTACGGACTGCATCAATACCACCATTTGTGTATTTCATGCTCCTCACAGCAAGAAAGGTCCTCAAGAACGACAAGACTTTTGGCAGCGACTACAGAAGCTCGTACAACAGCACAGACCCAACCTCATGCTCGCCGACGCCAACGGCCGACTTGGAAGCGTGCAGTCGACATCGGTTGGACCTGCTGGACTTTCCCAGACCGAGGACAGCAACGGCAAGGAACTTCACGAGTTAGCAGCCGCAGGGCACTACGTCATCGCCAACACCGTGATCTCCAACGGCGACGAGCACCACACGTGGACAGACGCATATGGGCACAAGCACCGCATCGACTACATCATCGCGGACGATACGCTCATCAGACACATCACCGACGTCAAGACACTGGCCGACATTGAGACCATGAAGAAACACCGACAAGGGCAGCATCAACGCGAGGATCACCTGCCAGTTACAGCTCGAGCCTGTTGGACCGTGCGGCACACGGCGCCAAAGCAGCTCTTCCCGAAGATAGACAAGCACCAGCTCAATGACGAGAAGGCCGTCGAGACCTTCAAGATGCACCTTGACGCTACTGTCTTACCGTCATGGGGAACCGACTACGATGAGCACATCCACCAGTACATGCTGACCATCATGGACGCAGCGACCTCAGCGTTCAAAAGAAGCGGGAAGAAGAAATACCAGGAGTACATCTCAGAGACCACGCTCGATTTTGTCCTCAGCCGACGGAAGTTCATGAAGCTCCTCCGTAAGGCAACAACACATGGAGCGACAGCTAGCACGATAAAGCGCAGAATCCAAAGGCTCATCAACGACATCCACAACGACCCGACCCTTCAGATGACTCCCGAGGCGATCCACACTACTTACTGCGAGACTTACATGCTCAACTACGCTGCAGCGAACTTCCCTTACAACCCCGACTATCATGGGTTCTTACAACACGTACGGCACTGGATCGACGCCACGAGAAAAGTAATCGTCAAGATGACCAACAGGGACTACGACGCGTTCTTGGAAGAGCAAGCACAAAAGGCAATGGATGCAAAGCGCACTGGCGACACGTACACCGAGTGGAAGTACACCAAGAAGCTCCTGCTATTCGGTGGCCGCAAGAGACGTAAGCGACAAGCATACCCCATGATGAATGCAGCAGACGGCACTGTCCTCGACAGTTCCACGAGCAAGGCCGACGCAGCCACACGACACTTCGGACACAACGAAGCAGCCGACATCATCTCCGCTCAGGACGTGGTTGACAGATACAACGCCAAAGAGGACAGGACCGAACCAGCTCAGCCCAGGAGAACGCGCCACGTCAACAACTTCGCCAGCATCTACGAGCTCACAGACATCCTTCACAAAGCGAGACCTCACCGCGCACCAGGACCAGATCGGGTATCCGACGACTTCTCCAAGATCGCCCCACGGCAGATGGCCCGACACATGCATCCGATCATCACCAAAGCAGCGCTCTTCTGCAGGGAGGGCGTAGCTCTAAAGGGGTCCAGGATGACGTACTTCTGGAAGGGCAAGGGCAGCGAGGAGGACCTGAACAACCAGCGGTCAATCACGTTGGCCAACACCGTCATCAAGCACCACTACAGATACATCAGACAATGCATGAAGGACCTAATCCCCACGATGCTCTTCTCCACTCAGACGGGAGGCCGACACCACTACAGCACGGACATCAACCACATGACGATGCGGCTCCTATCCAATACTGCCTACCACGCGAAGCACGACATGGTCATCATCATGATAGACTTGAAAGCAGCCTTCCACAAGGTAGTCAACCAGCTCGTGTACAACTTCACCCAGACCAAGGAGCAGCTGGACGACCTTCTCGCCCACATCGACATTCCCCATGTCATGCTTCCCGCGATTGAGGCCCTCATGACCGACAACGGCATCGTCAACCAACACGTGGACAACCAACACATTGTCGACATGCTCACGGAGGCACACACTGGGACTTGGTTCTACATCGACGACCAGTGCAGCTACGCAGCACCACGACTTGGTACACGCCCTGGCGTACCAACAGCCGACTTCACATTCAACATGCTCATGGCGGACGTCACGCGAGACTACCACGACCACGCCGTCGAGGATGGAGCGACTTTCGACATACCGCATGCCCCACCACGTCTCCGAGCTTGCGACCACAACGCCACACTGTCCTCTACATCCTTCGTAGACGACGTCAAGGCGGCTGCATCCACGGCAGACGGCACCATGATACACGCACTCATCTCCAAGATGTGGGGACACCTCATACGCGCGACACTGCGAAGAGGCCTCCCGATCAACACCAAGAAGTCCAGCTTCATCGTCTACCCCAACACCGTCGCAGGCAAAAGAGCTACACGGACCATGATACGGGACAATCACAGCATCACCGACATGGGGCTCTGCGTCACCATCGCTAGAAGCACCAAGCTGCTGGGCGCGATGTTCAACGACAGGAACGACATGGGCCAGGAGACGGCAGCACGCACCATCGCGCTACGCGAGACAACAGGCCCACTCCGACGCACCTTGTTCCAACGACAAGCCATCTCCATCCAGACTAAGATCCACTACCTCGAGTCCTTCGGCTATTCAAGACTGCTATTTAACGCGGGGACATGGATCATCACAACAGCGCGGGACTACCACAGGATCAACACAGCCTACGTCACTGCGGCACGACAGGCAATAGGAATTACACACAAGGCCATGAAGGACAAACACATCACCAACGAGCAGATATTGGCACGTGCCCAACTACCGAACCTCGAAGACCGACTACGATGGCTACGACTGCGAGAACTTCTGCGACTCATAAAAGGATGCCCGTACGAAACGCAGGCACTCATTGACTACGACATCGAAGTCAACGGCACCTGGACGCAAACCATCAACAACGACATCCACACATGCCGACAGCACTGCGACGGCACCCGCATCACCACCGCACCCAAGGACATCATCGACTTCATCAAGGCTGCACGCAACGACATGCAAACGGTCAAGTCTTTTATTACGAGCACCTACAAGCGTGCACAAGACTCATCCTCCGACCGAGCAGCGCAGGACCAGCTGCGCGCAGACCTATCGCTAACGGCAACAGCACTGGGAGTGCTGCCACTACCCCGACAAGCAGGAACCACGACACCAGCACCAGCCAGAGTTATGTGTTACCATTGCGGTGCTACATTCAAGACCAAAGCAGCACACAACAAGCATGTCTACGCCGTCCACCAGGACAAGCACACCATAGACAACTACATCGTCGGTGACACCTGCCAGGTATGCTTGAAGTACTTCTACACCGCGAACAGACTTACCAAACACGTCAAATCGTCACGCCAGTGTGCAGCCACACTGATGCAGTTCGGAGCGAAGCCGCCAACAGAAGACATCGACGCGCACAAGGAGGAGACCCGACGCGTACGACGATCCAACCGACACGCTGGGCTTCCAGAAGACTACGCCGAGCGGCCACCCATCCAGCTACAGGGGCCATCACTGGGACCACCAACCCACGCCGACCACGACCACCGACCAATACCAGCCCAACTACCCACCGACGCACCCACCACACAAGACAGCGGACCCAACCGAGCAGACACGGGAATGACTGACATCACAGGAAAGCCCAGCATTGTACTGCTCTTCACCACCAACCACGACCACACCAGCGCGGTGACCGACGCCCTCCAAGCCACCGCAGACAGACACAGCATCTCCATCGAACTCCACCACCTGCCAACCATGCACCCACCCCAAACCGACCCAACGGCTTCCGACATGGCCACGACACCATACGACCACGCTGCCTTCTGCATCATCGACGCCGACCTTACGACCTTCAACCGCGACCTCAACCTCAGGACGCAAGAGGCACCTTGGGGACGACTGGACCTCACACCCACGCAGCACAAAGCGGTACGACAAGACAACGACAGCATGCGGCACGTCCTACGGACCGCACAGCGGATGATGACGATGCGCACACCTACCATCATCCTGGACAGCAGCCTCCGACACCTGCAGATACAGGAATATGCATACATCACAACGACGTGCAGCACAACCCCGACCACAGCATTCACTGCTTGCAACTGTCCTGCAGACATCACTACGACAACGACACTGACGCAGGCCATAGAGCAAACACTCCAGCCCACCGCCGACGCATACACAAAGGCACAGACGTGGCACTATAATGGATATGATGGCAACGATTGCTGGATGTCAGAACGTCCAGGCGCGGTGCTCCTCGAGCCGCGACCTGGACAGTACGGTGGCCAACTGTCGGCGGAGGAGATCCAGAAGGAGCTGTCGTCTATTATGGCACATACACAGTTTGCAGGATACCCTCCCAAGAGGCCTCCACCAGAGACCGCACCTCCCAGGCTGGCATCTTCGACTTCAGCATTACCTCCAGCGGCACCAACAGGAAGTATT
Organism: Prorocentrum cordatum; assembly: GCA_963575745.1. Lineage (NCBI taxonomy): Eukaryota > Dinophyceae > Prorocentrales > Prorocentraceae > Prorocentrum > Prorocentrum cordatum. The sequence goes on from CAUYUJ010017590.1 coordinate 51,441, forward strand.
GCATGTTCTTCAACACCCGTCGGCACGCACTGCTCACCTCCCCAGCCCACGGGGCGCTTGGGAGGTCGGCATAGTCCACCTCCCCAGCCCATGGGGCGCTTGGGAGGCAGAGGGTACCGACCGACGGGGGTCATTGAGGCTACTGGGACGGAAGTCGGTGGTGGGGCATCACTCCTGGAGACAGCGCAGCACCAGCCACGCCAGAATCACGAAGGCGTTGAGCAACTTCGTCAAGCTGGACTCCTCGAGCCGCGACCTGGACCTGGACCACCGACCCCACATGGCCAGGAGACATCCTCACAGCCCGTAACAGGGGCACATGATCGACGGCGGCAGCGACCACCACGCGATCGCCCCGAACCATCAATTGTACGGGCCCTACATCATCACGAAGGCCCCCTCGCGGAGCGAGGGGGATGAGATGAACACCTACCAGTGACTACAGGCCCGGGCGGCCCGCCGCTTTCTGGAGGCCTCAGAAGACTTCTAGTTCAGCGTGCCCGTTGGGGGTCCCGTCCTTAATCTGGCCTGGCCTCCCCCCCCTCTCCTGGTCCAGGCGGCCCTTCTCCCGTGCCCCTGGTGGCCCTCGCCTTCGCTCTGTCCCCGCGCCTTCCCGTTGGCCTTCGGACCCTTGGGCTCTCGGGGCTCCCGCATTCCTTCTCTCCGAGGCCACTTTAGGCGTCTCTCTCTCTCCTGGTTGCGGGTGGCCTTGGGTTCCAGAGGCAATTTGAGGCCCCCTCCCGAGGCTCTCCGAGGAAGGGGGCCGTGCGTCGCGCCGCGCGCGGCGGCGCGGCTCGGGCTGCGGCGGACAGACCGCCTTGCCTGCAGTGTTCGAGGAGGAGGAGGAGGAGGACAGAGGGCCGAGGGTTGTGCACGACTCGAGTCCTGCATCAACTGGTGCATCATGCGATTTGGCCACGCGTCACAGGATGCTGCCAGATCAGATTTTCACACTTTGGGGGTAGCTGTCTCACTGTTCACCCTGCGCAGCTGTTATTTTTTCAAGTCCGCGGGCGCCAGGTGGTGCAAATGGGTCAGGCGTTGGTCAAAGTGTGCGCTCTGGGATGCACCAGAGGTTCGTAGTTGTTACACGTTACTGCGCGAATACTGAAAATAGCATTCGCACACGTTTGCCATGATTGGCATTTGCATCGGAATGATGTTCTTCCAGACGATGTTTGAAATTGACAGCCCGTCAGGCTACTTGCCTATCCACTCAGCCTTGATCCAGTTTGATTCTTCACGGATGGACCAGGTGTGGTGGCCAGTCTTTTATCATTTGTTCTACGTTTTTGCCAGTCGTTGCGGCTCCCGACGTCTGGTGCGGCAACACGCTTGTGTAAGAGCCGCTATTTCTACGGGGCTTGCTCTTGCCCCTGCTGTTTTTCTTGTTTTGTTCTGACTCTCTTTCTCTCTCTCTCTCTCTCTCTCGCTCTCTCTCGCTCTCTCTCTCCCTATCTCTCTCTCTCTCTCTCTCTCTCTCTGCACTGCCAGTGATCTTGCGGCATCCTCGGCTATTCACTCGGAGTACTGCATTATTTCCGGTGTTCGAGCATGGAGCCCCCTGTTGAGCGCAGTCGTTCAGCTTTCGCCCCGAAGACCGCCCGAGACCGCCGAAGACCGCCGAAAACCGCCGGAAGGCCGAGAGGCAACAAAAAGGAGGGGCTCCACGCTCGAAAGCGCAGCTCACCTGGGAGTGCTCCAGAGGAGCCGCGAGATCCCGGTGCACGACGGTTTTCGCTGCTAGGGACAGTGCCGTGGCCAGGGCCCTGCAGCTCGCGCCCGTGCGCAGAAGCCTCCGCGAGAGAAGCCGCTCGGACCCGCGCCTCTGCCCCTCGCCATGCTCCCCCATCCCTCTTCTCCCCCCTCCTCGCCCTCCCTCCTCCCTCCTCCCTCCCTCCTCGCCCTCCCTCGCTGCCCCCCCTCCTCGCCCTCCCCCCCCCCTCCTCCCCCCCCCCTCCCTCCTCCTCCCCTCCCTCCCTCCCCGCTTGTCCCCTCCCTCCTCCCCCCCCCCTCCTCGCCCTCCCTCGCTGCCCCCCCCTCCTCGCCCTCCCTCGCCCTCCTCCCTCGCCCTCGCCATCCTCGCCCCCCCATCGCGCTGCTCTGCAGTCGCACAAGGTGGATACTACTCTCCTCTCTCCCCTGATGACGTCCAGGAGATGTCCGGCCCCGCTCCGCGTATTGTTCCCCACATCCTAATGGTGGGGTTCTTGTTATCAGACCGCGCCGAACACCTCACACTCACACCTCCCACCCTCAGGTCATCATCCTCTGACTCACTCACAAGTAGACTCACTCATATTCAGACTCACTCATACTCAGATGCACTTGCTCTTAGATTCCTGATACTCAGTTTTCTCATGCTCGGGATCACTCATATGCAGACTCACTCACACTCCTGATATTTCCGCGCCCAGACACACACACACACACACACACACACGTTGTGAGGATGTCTCAGGCGAGGCGCTGGTCTCAGTACTCCAAAGGGGCGGCGCCAGGGGGTATATCACAGGCCCGTTCAGGCCCAGATTGGGGGGATGTCTCAGGCGGTTTGCCTGTTTGGGTGCCCAACATCCTTCTCTTTCGGAGCAGTTTCCGAGGATGTCTCAGTCGAGGCGCTGGTTTTAGTAATTACCCCCAGGGGGGGCGCCAGGGGGTTTCGGAGCAGTGTCCGGGGATGTCTCAAGAGAGGAGCTGAACTCAGTACTCTCAAGGGGGGACGCCAGAGGGTATATCACAGGCCCGTTCGCGCCGAGATTGGGGGGTGTCTCAGGCGGTTTGCCTGTTTGGATGCCCAGCATCCTTTTCTTTCGGAGCAGTTTCCGAGGATGTCTCAGGCGAGGCGCTGGACTCAGTACTCCCAGGGGGGGCGCCAGGCCCGTTCGCGCCGAGATTGGAGGGGTGTCTCAGACGGTTTGCCTGTTTGGGTGCCCAACATCTTTCTCTTTCGGAGCGAGTCGGATCGCCCTTGGGCCAAGTTCTCCGTGCGATGCCTGGTGCTGAGAGCTCCTGAGGGCCCCCCTCTGGGGGCCCTTGGGGTCCGTGTGCTGGTTGTCCGTGCGATGCCAGCGGGGTCATATGGGGCGAATCGCATTCCCCATGGATTCCCCATGGTGCGTTGCTGTGGCTTCTCTCTCTGACTCGGTCTTCTTCACGCCAGGCCCCGCGATTCGCGCGAGGGGTGCGCGGGAATGGGCGAGGTCCGGGGACCCAAAGAGGCCCACGTGCCCCGCGTGCCTCGCCATGGTCTGCCGCGGTTGCCCCTGCCTCGTCTGGAGAGGGCGCGCTGGCAGGTCTGGCCTGGCCTGCCCGTGCTGCTCCGCCGTGCTCGTCCTCCTCCTCCTCCTCCTCCTCCTCCTCCTCCTCCTCCTCCTCCTCCTCCTCCTCCTCCTCCTCCTCCTCCTCCTCCTCCTCCTCCTCTCCTCGTAGTGCTCGTCATCCTCGTCCTCCTCGTCTTCCTCCTCCTCCTCCTCCTCCTCCTCCTCCTCCTCCTCCTCCTCCTCCTCCTCCTCCTCCTCCTCCTCCTCCTCCTCATCCTGGTCTGCTCCGCCGCGCGGGTCCACTGCAGGGCGTGGAGGAGGGCGGAGAGGGGGCCAGCAGGCGGCCGGGTCGTGCAGCCGACGACGGTCCGACGGGAGCGCGGGCCAACGTTTCTGCACGCACGAAATGGGTACTGAAAGAATGGGTACGATGCCCAACAGCAGTTCCTGTTCATTTTGAACAGGCCTCGCTGTCCACGCCGCCGCGGCCTGTGTCCATTCGAGACAGGAGGCCGCCTGACAGGAGGCCGCCTGCCCAACAGCGGCCGCTGATGGTTTGGGACAGCATTTGCTGTTGGGCATCGTACCCATTGTTTCGGTACCCATGTCGGGCGTCCAAAAACGTTGGGCCCAGCTCACCTCTCACGACCTGGCCAGGCGTGAGGTCAGACAGGGCCGTGCCAGCGCGAAGCGTGCCATCACTATGCCGAAGCAGGCCATCACTATGAGATGCACATGTGGGGATCTTCGCGTCGAGCATTGCGAAGGCCTTACATGCCGCCGACCCTGTAGGCAGCGACGACGAAGACAATGGAGGTAGAGGAGTCCAAGATGTCCTCAGATGGTTCGAAGACGGCGCCAGATGCGTGCAAGGTCGTCCGAAGACAGCTCAAGAGGCCTCCTCCAGGGTTCGGGAACGGCTCCAGAGATTGCCGAGATAGGCAAAGAGCGCCCTCAAGTGGCCCGAGAGGGTTCCAAGACGGCGTCAAGCGAGGTCCAAAAGCGCCCGCAGACAGAGGTTGTCAAGAGTGCCACCAGAGGCTGCCAAGAGAGTCTAAAAATGGCGAACGGTCTCCAAGGAGCCTTAAGATAGGCTGAAAGGGCCCGCAGACGGCCCCGGAGGGCCAACGGAGCCCCAGGACGCAGGAGGATGGCTTCGTATCCGAGGGGGGACCTCCCCTGGGAGTAGGAGGACCCCCCCCAGGAATAGGGGGGACCCCCCCCCGGAGTTGCCCCGGGACCCCCCCCCGGCGGGGAAGGAATCAAGGGAAGGGGCTTCCCTTCGACTGAAGGACGACGTTGTTCAATGTTTTGTGTGGACTTGTGTAGGGAGCCCTCGGAAAAGCAGAAGAGGCGACGACGCTGTGGGGAAGACGGAAAAGCCTCAGGGTCGGTTGATTTTTTTCACATAGGATTCCTGGGACATGGGTTTCCTTTGGGCTTGTTTGCAAAATGTTGCTCCCGCTGGAGCGCTGGCCCCATTTCTGCGCCTCTGGTTGTTCCAAAGCGCGGGCTTTTTGGGTCCTTCCAAACAGGCCACAAAATCCAGAAAATCCCCCCCCGAAAGAACCATCGGAAGTGATTACACATTCGTGTCGATTCATTGACTTTTTGGGCCGCAGAAGCCCCCCCCCCACTTTGGGGCGTCGTCGTTTTCAGAAGCATCAAGCGGGAGCCCCGTTTCTGCTCGGAGAAGGCGATGTTGAAAGCAGAGCCTGCGGGTGCTCTCAATCAGCCCCGCTTTGTGTGGAGCTTTTCGGGGAGCCCAAGGATCGAGGCTGGACAGAACCCCCAACAGTGACACGTCGATTAGTGAATTGTCCGTTTTCGGTTCTCGAGAGGGCGCCGTGGCCGTTATTTTCCAGGTTTGCGCCCTCCAGGTTTAGGCCTCAGGTCGTTTTCACTAAACCACGTTTTACTAAAGGGGGGTCTGGCCATCCCCGAAAGGAGCTGCACATGGAGCCACGACTCCAGACCGGCCCAGACCTCGCGAGAACGTTCCGCTTACCCTCCAAGGAGCCCGGCGCCATGCCATGACGTGATGTGCGGTGTTGTGCTCTGCGCCGCTGTGCGATGCCATGCTTTGCGCTGCACTGCTTTGCGATGCAGTGCTTCACTGCGCAATGCCACGCCGTGCTATGACATGCTACGCTCTGCCGTGATCTTCTACGGCGTGCCATGCCGTGCTCTGCCATGCATCGCGCACCCTCTCGCGATCATTGCCCTGCTCGACATCCGACTGTGCGAATAGAGAGGATGTCTACGCCATGGTCAGGGACGGAAGGAAGGGGTACGACGTCAGCTATGACGCGAGCGCACCTAACTTGCCTCCCCCCCTCGCCCTCCTCCTCCCCCCCTCGCCCTCGCGCCCCCTCGCCCTCCTCCCTCCCCCCCTTCGACGTAGCTGACACGAGGAAGAAAGATGCAGGGCTTCCTAAACGGGGACTCCTCATAACCGTCCAGGACGCTGGCGCGCCTGAGACAACTGCTGCCGCTGATCGAGGCATTATCCGCTCCCCCGGGCCGTTTCTTCCAGCCTCGCGCAGAGGGGGGCAGGGGGAAGGGGGAAGGCTTCTCGGCAGCAGCCCCCTTCGAAGAAGCCTCCACCCCTCCGCCATGAGCCCCTGGCCCGCGTCGCCGCCCCTTCTTCGATTGCCCCCCGGGCCCGACCACGGGCCCCAGAGGCCAGCGTCGAGGAAACACCGCTGGGTGACGACGCACCTCCTCGGAGACCCGGGATGCCAGCACGGCTCCCTTCTGGGACCCCTCTGGTGCGAATCCTGGCAGGCCTCGCGCGGAATCCTGGAAGGCCTCGCGATTTGGGTGTGCATGGCCCGGTTCGCACGTCAGCCCCGTCAGAACGGCGCTTGCGCGGCGGTGCTCCGACGCCAGTCCGACGCGAACCCGACATGAGTGCGGCGCAAAGACGCAGGCCGACGTGAAGCGGACGTCACTCCAGCGTGGGGCCCGCTGCACCTCGGGTCTCAAGCTGCCGCGCGAGGCCTTCGGGAGCCTCCTCCGAAGGGCCCCCCCCTCCCCGCGCGCTCGACCGGGGGCCCTCCCTCCTCGGAGGGAGGGAGGGGCTCCTCCGCGAGGGGCCTTCAGGAGCCTCCTCCGAAGGGCCCCCCCCCTCCCCGCGCGCTCGACCGGGGGCCCTCCCTCCTCGGAGGGAGGGCCCTCCCTCCTAGGAGGGGGGCCCTCCCTCCTCGCGGAGGATCCTCCGCGAGCTTCCCGGCCCGCGAGTCGCGCGTGGGTCCGGAGTGCCCCCCGGGCTCCGTGCCCAACCGCGGTGCGGCGGGTTCGCGCCGCGTCGACCGGCGGCAGCCCCAGCGCGGCGGCGTCCAAGGCTGAGCGCCGCCCGTGGCCCAGAGTCGGTGCGGCGTTGAACGATCCGGCGTTACAGTCGGGGCGTTGACCTAAGGAACCCTAAATCAGGAGCGAGGCCCCCTTTGTTCCATAAGTGAACCTTCGATTTCCCGTCGAAGACATGAGGAAAGCCTGAGGCAAGCTGTGAAACGCTTAAGGAACGCGGAGCCCCTCCCCAACGAAAAGGGTTCCTTCTTCAGGGCCCCGACTGTAATGGAACAGCCGATCGTTCAAGCTTGAACGATCCCCGCAGTTGTTATGAAGCAGCGCCGGGGTCGGCGCGACGCGAGCCCGCGGTGCTGTCCTTCCGGAGGCACGTCGGCGCCTCGCCTCGCCTCGCCTCGTGGGCCCCTGGCGGGGCGCGGCCGCGCTGCTCGCGGCCGCGGCGGCGCTCTCCTGCTTCGGGAGCCACGTTGAGCGTTCCGGAAAGGGTCGAGGGAGTTGGCATCACTGCCTCGGCGGAAGGCGGCGGAAGGAGAACGAGGGCGGCTCCGTTGGCGGAAGCCAGCGGAAGGCTGGCGGGAGCCGGCGGAGGTGCTGTCAGGACGTCGCTCTCGCCCTCACGCCGCGCATGCTCGTCTCGATCCTCCTCCTCCTCCTCCTCCTCCTCCTCCTCCTCCTCCTCCTCCTCCTGCTCCTGCTCCTGCTCATGCTCCTCCTCCTGCTCCTCCTCCTCCTCCTCCTCTTCGCCCTCCTCCTCCTCCTCCCAGGGCGGGCGCGTGGCTGAGGTCTGGTCTGTGATCACTTGCGAACCCCACATGACGTGGCATCGGTGTGATTTTTTCTCGGCCAGGACCACCGAGGTGGATCTTGGATCAGCTTACGATAAAGCACGCGCGAAGTCGAAAAATGCTCGTGGAATGGACGCACCAGCGATGGCAAGGCGAGCGACGCAGAAAAACAGGGTTCGACTGCGCCGACATCAGCGCGCAAGCTGCCCGCTTAAGGTCGCGCTTCAGCGCCCTCGTCTCCAATGTGGCGTGCCGCGCTGGCGGCCCGCGTAAGCCACCGCGCAAGGTCGCCGATGTTACCTCGCGTAAGACCTGGTTACGATCGTCGCTTACGTGCCCCCGCAGGTCCGGTCGGCGCTGGGGCACCAGACATCCCCGCAGGGGCCCCCCTGGCTGCGGACCCCGTCCAGTGCTTTCGAGATCTGGCCTGCAGGGTCGGAGATTCACAGGTGCGCGACGAAGAAGACGGGGTCGGCTACGCCGACACTGGCGCGCAAGTTGCCCGCGTCAGGTCGCGCGTGGGCGCCCTCTTCTCCAGCGTGGCGTACCGCGCTGGCCACCCGCGCAAGCTGTGGCGCAAGGTCGCGAGATCAACGCGCGTCCGACCCGTCTTTTGTTCGTCGCCCAGGTGGTTGTTTGACAGGGGGCTGGGCGGGGGCGGGCATCACGCAGCGCAGTCCTCCGGTCTGCCTGCCCCCTTGCCACGCGAATGCAGGGCGCCCTTCTCGCCGCTGTCGCCACCGCCGTCGTCGTCGTCTTCTGCGTCGTCTCTCCTCCACCCTGCCGTCGGCGTCTTCGATGGTGCAATACTCGGCGGCGAGCGAGGGGAGGAAATGAGAAGGAGAAGGCCTTCTCGGAAAGTTAGGAAATCCCCCGGCCTTTTGAGAAGTGTTCTAAGCCTTCCCCGAAGACAAAAGAAACTTCTCAGAAGGCTCGAGGGCGTCTGAGAAGTCCCGCCGCCTTCTGAGAAGGCCTTCTCCTTCTCACTTCCTTCCCCGGTCTGGATAAGGAGCTGCCCTGCATCCTTCCAGCCCTACGATGTTCCAACATACGCTGGCCTTCCCACCAGAAAGAAGCTCGAGCACCAAGAGAAGTACCGAAACTTGAAGGCTTTCACGTGTCGGGCCCTGGGAGGCGATACTCGTTCGACACCGTTTCGACATTTGTCTGGGTGCTCGAAATTATTGCGAAAGCCCTACGGCCGGTGCCCCCGACCCTGAAGATGAGGACACTGACCACGACGAGGTAGAAGGAGAAGTAGGACGAGCAGGGGGAGGAGGAGGAGGAGGAGGAGGAGGAGGAGGAGGAGGAGGAGGAGGAAGATGGGGAGGAGGAGGTGGAGGCAGAGGTTCATGGGAGGGGGGGGAATGGGGGGTTAGTTGTGAGGGGGGGGGGGGAGACTCGGGGGTGGTAGTGGCGCTCGCAGATGTTGACGGAGGAAGGACGTGGTCTCGTGAGGGTCTCTTGGGACATTCTTGGCTCGTCCTGGGGCTTTGTTGGGCCGTGGGATTCCTGGGGGGCGTCGTATCTGACCCGGGACCCCCCCCCCCGGACTTCCCCAGGACCCCCCCGGGACCCCCCGTGGGACCACCCCCCCGCCGGCGGGGAAGGGATGGAAGGGAAGGGATTTCATTTCGACTCAATGGCGACGTGGCTCAATTTTGTGATTACGACATTGCTCAATTTCCTTTTGCTTCGCCACTTGAGAGGGAGGCCTGGGAATGGGGAAGGATCGACGACGAGGACGAAGAGGGGGCAGACAGGAAAGCCTCAGAGGGGGCAGAGCGAAAAGCCTCTGCCACACGCCGACACAGGTCGGCGAATTCCCGGGATGCGGTCATGAAGTACGATGGGAGCAACATGCTTCTAGCCATATCAGGAGGGATGAGAGGTACGATCATGAAGGCCCAAGATGGGTCCAGTGATGGCTCCGTGTTGAAAAGAAGCCGTCCTCCATCCGCATAACCGTTGGTGCACACCCTTGAATATCTGGCCGTAGGAGTTGGTGGAGCCTCAGGCGAAACACACAATGTTGACGAGGAACCGCCCTCCATCCGTGAAGCCAGAGTGCACTCCTACACTTCTGACCGTAGGAGCACATGAAGTCTCAACCGACAGTACCGTGTTGAAAAGAAAGCGTCCTCCATCCATGTAAGCATTGCGCATTTTCATGCATCTGGTTGCGAAAAGTGGGACAACAACCTCGAGCGATAGGCCAATGCTGGACAGGAATCGCTTTGCATAAGTGTAGCTGCTGCGGAATTCCAGATGAATGTGCGCGGCTCTCAAACGAGATACTCACATGGAAGAGGAACCGCCCTCCATCCTTTGTAGATGTCTGGAGCGTGTAGGACAAATAGGCGCCAGGCTAGGGCGAGAGCCACATGTTGGAAACTAGCCCCCCTCATATTGGAAACGTGTAAGATGGATATGTGCGGAGCCAACCACGTATTGGTAATGAGCCGCCCTCCATCCATGTAGCTGGTAAAAAAAACTGTGGACGAACCTGCGCGGCACTAACGCAACAGCCGCATGTTGGAAAAAGGACCTACCTCTGACTGTGTAGCAGTTTGATGTTTGAAGCTTCAGGGTCGAAAGTGGTGATGAGGTATCATGCGACAGGTCCGTCCCGTGTTGCTGACACGCCTGGCGGTGCGATATTGGGAGTGGGGGCTGATAAGGAACGAGGAGGGGGAGGAAGGAGGGATGACTAGAGTCAATCCAGGATGCCTCAACGATGCTGCAGAGCACCCTCCCGTCCCATATCCTCTCCTCACAGGTCACTGAAAGAGGAGGGGGAGAAGGAGGGGTAACTAGAGTCAACCCAGGATGCATCAACGATGCTGCAGAGCACCCTCCCGTCCCAAGTCCTCTCCCCACGGGTCACCGAAAGTAGTCTAGACGTTTCGCGTATCCAAACCAGCCCATCCAGACGCGATGTCCAGGCGAGTTGAGGTGATCAGGGAAGTGCCGGAGCAAAGAGGTGGACGGCCGAACCGTGCGAAGGAGGGAGGAGGAGAAGGAGGAGGTTGGATGGATGGATGAGGGAGTGGGGAGACGGAAGATGAAAAAGATAATGGTGGTGAGGGGGAGGAGGAGGAGGAGGAGGAGGAGGAGGAGGAGGAGGAGGAGGAAGGAGGAGGAGGAGGGGGAGGAGGAAGAAGAAGAGAAGGAGTAGGAGGAGGAAGGAGGAGCAGGAGGAGGAGGGCAAGCAAAAGAGCCAGAGATCTCTCGCTCGGAGCCTCTCGGGGTATCTCTTGGGCGCCCGTCTGGGCGCCTTTGGGGGGGCCATCTTGGAGGAGATCGATCAAAGAAGGGGGGGGTCCTTAAAATCGCCTCCTGAACCCCTGCGAAAAAGGCGAGAAGGTCAAAATCATTGATGTTCTTTAGGTGTTTGAAGGATTTGGGCATCTTGGCGGCCTCCTTTGGAGGCTCCGTGGCTATTTAGAGCCGTCCTTGGGGCGGTCTTGGGGCATCTCGGAGCATGTTGGGATCCATATTGAGGCATTGTGTACACTCTTGAGCCATTTTGGAGGTCATCTTGGGCTTGGGCTCTCTGAGGCCCTCTTGGAGCCATCTTGGGCCATCTTGGACGCTCCAACGCCTCGCGACCGCACTCCTCCAGGTCCAGGGGAGGGGGTAGGGGGGAGGGGTGAACCCCTCCCCGAAGGGAAGAGAGAGGGGTGGAAGAGGAACCGCTCTAAACCACCTACGCCCAGAGGGCTGGTGGGATTCTTCCTCCCCGTTGCGAGAAGCGGACCCTTGAAACGACGCGCGCCAGGTGGTCCTGCCAAATTCAGGCAAAAGATCCTGGTCCGTAAAGGATCTCCGTGTTTCCATGGTAGACAGAACGCAGAGGATTAGCTTGGTACTGTCCAAGGAAGTGTCCAATGACAATCCTGTTTTGAAGAGGACCCTCCGTTCGGCGGCGAGCCTGGGGGGGAAGTGAGGAGGGGCGGGCCTTCTCAGAAGGCTCGGAAATCCCCCAGCCTTCTGAGAAGTTTTCTCAGCGTTCCCGGAAGACAGAAAACGACCTCCCAGAAGGTTCGAGGTGCCTGAGAACTCCCGCCGTCTTCTCAAAAGGCCTTCTCTTTCTCACTTCCCCCCTCCCCATCGCTCGCCGCCGATCCGTCCATCCGTGTAAGCGTCGCACAATGTCGCCGTCCTGGTCATAAGCGGACGTCTCAAGCGAAGGCCCCTTTTCGAAAAGGAGCCGCTCTCATTAGGTAACAACTGCACAATCCTGAACTTCTGGTCAGAATTGTTTTGACATTCTGCATGTGCTCACCAGCCCCGAAGCCCACTGCTCAGGGAAGTGCAGCAGCATGCGTTGGAACAAAAGGGGCAGCCATTACCTGTGAAAAGGGCAAGACGGAAGAGGAGGAGGAGGAAGAGGAGGAAACGGAGGAGAAGGAAGAGGAGGAGGAGGGGGGAGGGAGAGAGGAGGGGAGGAGGAGCAGAAGAGGAGGACAAGGAGGTAAGAAGAGGAGGAGGAAGAAGAAGGGGGTGTGGGAGGAAGAAGGAGGAGACGACGACGACGACGACGACGACGACGACGACGACGACGACGACGATGACGGCGACGACGACGACGAAGACGACGAGAGTGAACTGTCAACGTCGTTGCGGGTGTTTCGCTCTGGGAGCCTCTTGGAAGCTTCTCGGGGTCATTGTGGGGCCCCTCTTGGGCCAAGCTTGGAGACCTCTGGCGCCCCTTCTGGGCGCAATGTTAGAGGCCTCCGGTGTCCTCCTGGAGCTCTTCTGGGGCCTTCTCGGAGGCCTCGGGAGCCGTTTCTGGGGCCCTCCTGGAGGCCATTGATCAAAGAAGAAGAGGTAAGTGATTTCGGCCTAGCCCTCCGAGTCCGCAGTGTCGCCTCTTGGGGCTACCTCCGGGCATTCTTGGGGCGCTCGTGTGCGCTCTTAGGGCCTACCTTGGGCCCCTCTTGGGGCTCCCTTCGGCCATCTTGGAGCCATCTCGAGGCTTCCAAAACCAGTCCGAAGCAAAATGGCAGGAACATTCAGATCACGGCTTTCCCTGCGGTTTTGAGAGGGTATCTCGGGGGCGTCCTTGGTATTGGGGCATCTTGGAGGCATGCTGGAGGCTATCGTGAAGCATCTTGGCAATTTTGGGCTGTCTGGAGCCTTCTTGTGGCCATCTTGAGCCATCTTGACGCTCAAATGCCTCGCGAACTCCCTTCTCCAGACCTGAGAACAAGGAGGCCGGGAGAGAGGTAAAACCTCTCTACTTCTCCCCGAAGAGGAAGGAGGTTGCAAGAACTGGCTCCTTAAACCACCTGCGCCCAAACACGAGTGTGCACAGCGCTGACGCGAGCCGCATTGCCCCCTCCATCCGTACACATGTCGCTCGTGAGGACGAGTGTGAGTGTCGACATAGCAAATGCCGCTTGTTGGAAACCACCGGCCCTACATCCTCCTCCCTCCTCCCTCCTCCTCCTCCTCCTCCTCCTCCTCCTCCTCCTCCTCCTCCTCCTCCTCCTCCTCCTCCTCCACCCATGAGGGTCAGGTCCCGCGTTGACATGGCCAGAAGGAGGCTCTCCCCACACCATCTAGCCTTCCTTTCACACATCGCATGTGCGATTCCGCGGGTGGCTGGCCACTCAATGCAGTTCACACTTACTGCAGGTACATACAATCCGATGGTCTCATCATCGAGAGATCGCCAGGAGGACATCGTGGAAGCCACGAAGAATTTCGATGCCCTAGCCATCATCGGCACGCAGCAAAAGGCCACGACAGGTTGTGCACTGCGACGACGACGGGTTCTGGGCAAAGTGGTTGTGGAAGCAGGGTATGCAGTTTCAGAACATGTTACACGTGCATGTGGGTGTGCGATAGTATTTGGGCGTAGAGTACGACAGGAGCACGTGGTGCGGTGTGTAGCAGCACCCGCAGTGCTACAAGGTAGAGGTCTGGCCTGCAGGGTGCGCGATGGGATGCTTGATCTTACGGCGCTGGCACTATATTACCCACCGCGCCTTCGCTCTTCTGCAGCATGGGGAAGTTATGAGGCCACTTATACTCGTCTACTGGAGTGGGCTGCCAGCGAATTATCGGTGACGCCCAGCAGAACTACCCCTGTTATCTGTGCTGATGTGAATGATGGTGTCGGCCTTCATCGGGTCGGGAACAAATGGGTCCATGATCATCTGCACACCGCTCCTGAACAGAATGCGACGAAAGCATTTGGTATTGGTTCCCGATTCTCACAGTTACCTGCCTTGCATGATCTACAGATTGCGAATGCGTACCGAGGTTTTTCACCGACTTTCTTTGGGCCTCCAGGCGCGACGAGCTTCATTGACGTTGTGGCCATGCCCAGGCCGCTGGCGTCCCTGCTCAAGAGCGCGGGACCACTGCATCGCCTGAGCCGAGACCTGCAGGTTGTGAAGCGCAAGGCCATTTGTGACCACCTCCTGGTCCATGCTGCCTGCCCGCACACACTTGCGCCTGGAGCCCAGGTCCACGCGCCCGCCGACAAGGTGAATTGGGACCAGGACGCTCTGATGCAGTCGACTCGAAAGGGTGAGCTTCGTCGGGGGTTCATCGGAGCAGTCGAGGCCCGCGTTGAGCGGGACGCAGATCACATTCCAAGCTTGGCCGGGCTGCCACGCTCTGATGCAGTCGATTCGAAAGGGTAAGCTTCGTCGGGGGTTCATCGGAGCAGTCGAGGCCCGCGTTGAGCGGGGCGCAGATCACATTTCAAGCTTGGCCAGGCTGCCTACTGCTGATGCTCTTTTTGACTACGTGAATGATCTACTCATCTCGACTGCGTGTCCGCCCTCCCCGAGCCTTGGCGGCTGAACGTTTGGAGCTGTTACAGCAACGTCGATGCGCACGAGAGGAGCTCGCGCGGGTGGGCGGAGAAGAGGAGGGGGCCAGGATAGTTGCGCAGCTCAAGGAAGTCACACAAGTCAGCGCACGTTTTCTGCGTCGACAGCGCGATGAGCGACGACAGGAGGTTATCGATCAGATGCATGAGATGTGGAGGCATAGGCGCATGGCGGAGGCGGCTCGTTTAGCACGACACGCGTCAGGCAGTCGTTTTGGGCCCAAGAAGAGAGATTATCTGGGAGCCCGAGGGTCGTCGAGCATTCTGAGACGCTTCCAGCACAGTTTTCACAACCAGGAGCGGACGGAGGGATGGAGGCGGAGGAGATCGAGGACTGGGACGTTTGTTCGAGATACTTGTTTGCATGCTGCCCCTGGGGTTCAGGAAATCAGCAGGGAAGAAAAGAGTAGCGCGTATCAAGATCTAGTTGGAGTGCGCAAGGGACCCCCCCGAGCTGGGAAAAGACGGGCCGTTCCTGAGTGGGCCCCCCCCATGGAACTCTGGCGGCCCCTACTACACCCTCGATGGCGACTCAGCTCTTGCGGGCGCGGTCTTGGGCTGCAGTTTCGCCCTCCTTTTTCTTTCCCGAAGGCTTCTGGGAGCTCCTTAAGTTGGGGCCCCAGAGGATCCGCAGCTCGCGGGTCACGCCTGCACGTTGGCATCGCAGTCGCGGGGCCCCTCTGCCTCGGAAAGGTCATCGCACGCGCTGGGCTCACCTCCTGGACCCTTTTGGAAAGCTTTGGATGTCGAGTCGCATGGCGCAGAGGGGGCCCTGGGACCTTCGCGCATGCTGATCACGGCGTTGCACCTCGTCGACGGCGCGAGGAGGCCTTGCTCGCGCAGCACATTGCAGGCTTCCATCTTCAGCGCTCTGGCATGTCCCACACCACCAACTGCCACGACTTGGCCAATGCGTTTGCGTCCAGCAGTTGGGCATCCATGCGAAATACCATGCATCTCCCTTTTCGCCCATGTTCTGAGTCGCTTGGACGTCGGCGCTTCCAACGGGCGACGGTTACTCTTTCCGGCCGTGATCGAGATATTACACTTCGGCCAGGACGCGGGAGACTGATGGGGGATAGCTTCGCCGCCCGGATTTCGCACACACGTTCGACCCCGTCGCCGCAGAGTGGCAGCAGAAGCAGAGGGAGCGGCTTCGCATGTCGATCAGCTCGTCGCCCGACCGCCGCTGGGTGGAGAAGGGGTAGATCTATCTATCGCTAACTAAGTATACCGACGATCTCACCAAGAAGTTGGTTGGTGGAGTTTCAATGTCTGCTGCTGATCTTGCGCTTAAGAGCCCCTGCTCGAATGATGGTGTCGACGCTTGTCTGTGGCCTGCCGGGTGCCGTCAGAATCTTTCTAAGCAAGATACACTACTGAGTCGAGTGAGGAAAGGAGTTGGGTCTGCCATTCGAGTTATCCGTGATGATACTGATTGTTTTATTGGGAAGCCTTTGCAGCTGGTTAAGAGTCTTGGAGTAATGATGGGACCTTCTTCGCTTTCTTTTTCGCGGGAGCTCTCGGCAAGACTGGCTGCTATCAGGGCCGGGTGGCACTCGCTAGGAGCCCTTTCTGGCATCTTGCTGGCGTGCCGCACCGATGTCGACGTAGTATGCCATTGTGCAAGGTGTATAACACTGCTCTCGCTGGTCTGGAAGCTGTTTTACCGTCAGATGCTGGTTTTTGCATGCTCGCGAACGCGGTCGCAGCCTACGCGCGCAAAGCCATGCGAGGGGCAGCTCGTGATCGCGAGGCGCCTGGACATCCTCGTTCTCTCTCTAATGTGGAGGTGCTGCGTTGGTGGCGGGTGCTCCCGATAGAAATCGAAGCACGTATCCGAAGGCTCCGTCTCCTCCGAGAAATCGTCGGACATCAAAAAGAACGCGCACAGGCTCTGGGGGCTCTGCTGGGCACGCATGGCGGCGACGGCAAGGGCCCCTTCGTCAGTGTGTTCACCCCCGCTGGCCGTCCAGCGAGCATTGCACATCCCTGGGCCAGGAGATTCCGGGAAGATGCGGAGTCCCTGCACGTTCTGGATGGGGGAAGGGCCTCACTCGAGCATCTCGACGGGCGTTTCCGAATGCTCTTTCGGGGCGAGGAGGCGAAGGAGGATTTCTTGCGGATCGATATACGACAGCTTCGGAGTCCATACTTCGCGGTTTCGGTCGCGCCTCCTGAGTTTCGGGCCCCCGCTCCAGTCGAACCTCCTGCGGTGGCGTTTGGGCGTGAGGGTACGTATCAATGTCAGCCCCCATGTAAAACGGGGCAGGTATGCAATGCGATCCCCCCTGATCGGCGCGCAGTTCTCGCGCACATATTGTAGCTAGACACGGGCACAGAATGGTTGCGCACATGATTGCTATTAGTAATCGGTGCCCTGTGTGCCATATTATTTTCAGTTCCCAGGTTACCTGTCGGAGGCATCTGGTGTCATCATGTACTCGAGGCTTCTGCACGCCCCACGCTGCTCGTAATCTGACACTTCTTATCACGCCCCCGACGTTGCAGTGCCCGCTGCGTGATGTCGCCACGGGCTCCTTCCAGGACCTTCAGCAGCACCTTGCCACGCATCTCCAGCCCTGTCCGCTTCCCTCTCCTCCAGTCTTCCACGATGGAGGGCGCGCCGGCCTGGATGGTGAAGGTCGCAATCGGCGCCGACAGGGACAACGCGGGCGAGCACAAGAGGCGCCAGGTTGTCTCGCAGGCACGGGCCAGAGGAGGCGACATCCTACACCAGCTCGTGGTCATCCTCGCCAAGCTGAGCCTGGGCAACAGCGCCGAGCTCAGGGATGCGCGCGGGGTCGCCTACATCACTTTCCTCGTCAAGGCCGACCCGCCGATCGCCAAGGCAGGGCGTCTCGCGGGCCAGCAGCACCACGCCGAGGCGCAGCGCCGCAAGGAGGCCAAGGAGGAGCTAGAGACGCTGGGCCCGCCGCACATCCAGGTCTGGAGCAGCATCACTCGGGCCATCGGCGAGGACGCCAGCTGCCCAGCGGAGGTCCGCAAGACGGCGGAGGCCTACTGGGAGGAGGTGCTCGTGCCCATGCCCCTCGGGCGCGTAGGCGAACACGTTCGCCACTGCCGCCTGCGCCCGACCAGGAAGGCAGAGTCCAAGGACGAGCGAGCGCGCCTGACCTTCGCGGCCGACAGCACCGCCAAGAACCTGGAGGAGGCCATTGTCACGTACCTGCGCCACGTGGGCGCGGAGCGCAAAATCGGTCCAGCCCCCCGCGGCGCGCTCGAGAGAGAGGCGTCGAGGCTCCTGGAGAGACTTGGCGAGAAGGGGGAGAAGGGCAGCAAGAAGAAGGAGGACGAACAGTCGTGCAGGCCTCTTATGAGCAGGCTGATGAGGCACAGGCGGGAGGTGAAGTTGTTCGGCAGGGCGAAGGACCCAAAGTGAGGAGCGAGGGAGGCCTGTGCCCGTCGACCGAGTTTTCTGAGGCCGAGTTTTTGTTTAGAAGTGAGGAGGAGGTCTGAGGTTTGTTCCAGCCGTGTCCTGCCGAGCGTGCCTGACCTCCCCCCGAATTTAGCCCGTAGTCAAAGGCTGGCCGAGTTAGTCGCGAGAGGATGTTTGTCCCCCGCTCCTCCTCCCTCCGTGCCCCCTCCTCGTCCTCCTGGTTTGCGACCGATTCGTGACCTGTCGGATTCTTTCGCGCCGATGCCGAGGCGATCCCCCCCGAGGTCCTCGTGCACGGCCGCCTGGGTAATTTGGAATATGTCAGAGTGGTGCCCATCACCCCCTTAGCTGGCATCTCCCAGCCACAGGGCGGGTCGTGGGCCTCAGGTGGTGTCCCCACCAGCAGCGCCTGCTGGTGAGGGAAATTGCGGCACTGCCGTCACTCAGGTCAAACTTTTTATTTTTCTCGTCGAAGCCCGACCATCGACTGCACCCGAGAGTTCTTGCTTGCTTGCTTGCTCCTCCTCCTCCTGTTTGTTTGCGTCTTGCTTCAGGACAGCTAAGCCATTCCTTCCTCCTCCTCCCTCAACACGTCACGTCTCTCTCGTCTCTTCGGCTCCTCCACTGAGTCGTCAAACTAGCCCCCCTCTTGTGTAGGGAAGGCGGAATCAGGTGTTGCGAGGACTGGCGGGAAGTGCGTTCGTAAAGGCAGGCACCCCCCGCAGAGCAAGGGGGAGAGAAACGGCAGGCTTGTTCCCGCAACTTGGTCCCCTTGACTGGGGGCATGCTAGCCGTGCAGGTTTCAGGACAAGTCCTTGTGGATCCCCCCTCTCTTCTCCCAGCCTGGTGTCCCTTGCCTTTTCCGCTCGCGCGGCCGCGCCCTCGAGGGGCTGGCGCTCTACCAGCAGACCATCTTCGTGCCCGTCTACAGCTCCCTCCTGGTCAGGGAGGGACGGGGGGGGAGGCCCTCCTCCCTGGTCCTTGCGCCTCCTCTTCGGGGCGGGGGGGGGTCCCCAAGCAAAGGGTAGCCCCCATATGTAGCAGTTCCTCGGTCTTCCCTGATTCACCGAGGAACTGTTCATGACGGCCCGCTCGCAGACCTGGAAGAAAGGCCTGTGACATCCTCTTCCGCCTGGGCCACCCCCCGCCCCCCAACCCGTCCAGCGTCGCCACGGTCCTCGCGCGCGCGAAGGGGGAGACAGGATCCGTGGGGAGGGTGATGGGAGAGACGAAGGAGAGGGAGGGTTCAGGGTCCTGGGGGGTGCGAGAGAGGAGGGGGAGGAGGAGGCACGAAGGGGATGATGATGAGGCTTGCGAGGATGGCAAATGATACTGGTGGTGGTAGTGGCGGTGGTAGTAACGACGATGACGATGACGACGACGACGACGACGACGACGACGACGACGACGACGGCGATGATGATGATGATGAGGAGGAGGAGGAGGAGGAGGAGGAGGAGGAGCAGCATGATGGTGGTGGTGGATTGTGATGGTGGTGATGACTGATGCCTGCTGATTGGTGACTGGTGATTGATGGTTGGTGAGTGGTGGTTGATGGTTGGTGATGATGCTGCTGATGATGATGATGATGATGGCGGTGGTGATGATGGTGGTGGTGGTGATGACGATGATGATGACGATGCGGATGATGATAATGGTACTGATGGTGATGCTGATGTTGACGGTGATGATGATGATGATGATGATGATGATGATGATGATGATGATGACGATGATGATGATGATGATGATGATGATGATGATGATGATGATGATGATGATGATGATGATGATGATGATGATGGTGGTGGTGGTGGTGGTGGCGGTGGTGATGGCGATGGCGATGGCGATGGTGATGGTGATGGTGATATTGATGATGAGCAGGAGGAGAAGGACGAGGACGGGAATGATGATGAGGATGAGGAGGATGATGGTGGTGATGATATTGACGCTGATGATGAAGACAACGATGGTAGTGATGGCGATGATGCTGATGATGAACGGAAGAAGTCGAAGAAGAAGACGGCGAAAAATAAGGTGATGTTGGTGATGGTGATGGTGACGGTATTGGTGATAACGATGGCGATGAGGTAAACGATCACGACGATGCGAGTGATACGTTGTTGAGGGTGATGAGGATGGTGATGCTGACGACGACGATGATGGTGATGATGATAACGATGGTGATGGCGATGGTGATGGTGACGGTGACGGTGATGATGATGGCGAGGAGGATGGTGATGAGTATAAGGATAATTACGACGGTGATGATGGAGATGATGATGGCGATGATGATGAAGGTGATGATTATGGTGGTGGTGATGGTGATGACGATGACGATGTTGATGATGATTGTGATGATCACGATGATGTTGATGATGGTGATTATGATGACGTTGTTGACGGTGAGTACGATGATGACGGTGGTTGGGATGATGTGTGTGTTGATGGTGGTGATGTGGTTGGTGGTGGTGATGATTTTGGTGGCGCTGAGTTTGATGATGATGGTGGCGACGGTGGTGATGAGGGGGAGGAGGACGACGACTATGAGGACGATGATAATGACGAGGATTCGTTTGAGGACGATGCTGAAGACGATGGTGATAATGATGGCGATGGTGATAATGACAATGACGACGTGCCTGAGTCTGTCTGACGCGTGAGAATGATCGTAGGGATAATGTTTAGGTACTGTTGGGTTGTGGGAGGCATCCCAGGGCGGAACTTATTCCAGCAGAGGTCCGGGGACAATGTTGAGAAGGACGTAGATGCTTTGCTTGCTCGCCTGACCAACCCACCGACCGATCTCACTTACGGATGTGAGTATTGATTGTTTGCAACCGCAGTATTTCCAGCATTATGGAATACCTCATTGAGTTGATGATGAAACGACTTAGCCGATGGAGGAGGCAAGGAATAGAAGGATTGGGTGGGATATACAGTCTTGGTGACGTCACGCAGGCTATGCATCGACTCTGCCCGGAGTCGTTCTTCTCTCATCGTCCCTCGCTGCCCCATTCGCTTTTGCCCTTTCCGGGCAGAGTCAGTGAGCCAATCCCTATGGCCCCCCCCTCCCCTCCTTTCCCTCACCCCATGCCATATCATCCATCTTCCGTCGCTCATCCTCCTCCCTCCTCCTCCTGGACACCCAGGAGGCCATGGGGGCACTGGTGGTGGCATTGGCGGCGGAGGGAGGGCCGCGTCTGATAGGGTTGGCTCCCCCAGGCGGTCTCGCGCGGGAGGTGCAGGCGTGGCCGTGGCGCTGAGACGGCACTCAACGACGGGAGGTGGCATCCACATTCCCCACGAGCCGCTCGACGCGCCGTCGACGGAGCGCCGACTACATGTCCAGGGTGAGCAGTCGTCCTCTGCATGTTCTCTACATGTCCAGGGTGAGCAGTCGCCCGATCCGAGGCCGCCTCCGAATCCTGCCTCCACACGCGTAGACGTGGCCCACGCACGCTGCATCGGCCACGCCGCCTCGGAACCGTGGCCGCGATTGCTCCGCGGCCAAAGGCGCCTTCATCATCATCATCATCATCATCATCAGCAGCATCATCATCAGCATCATCATCAGTCTCTTCCTCCTCCTCCAAGAGTTCTACAGAGAGTGTGCTCCTCGGACAGATGTCTCCTCCCTCTCCTCCTCCCCCTTCGACGGGGGGTGAGGGGTCCTCCGCTCGCCCAATCACCGTTGTCCAAGGAGGCACGAGCTAAGTGTTGGTCCTCTCAGCTGGGCACCCCTCGGGCTGCGCGCCCAAACGAGGGGCCGCCTGGTAGAGGCGGCGCGGGTGGCTCCCGACGGGCGGTCCGCACCAGTAATGGCGCCACGAGCTGCCAACGCAGCGCGCAGGGCTTAGTCTCCAGTCGAGTTCGATTGAATCGGAGCCAAATTACGTTATTACATTATATTATATCATCTTACTCCTCCGCCCTTCAATCTTCAGACAAGCAAAACGGGTGGCGCTGGTTATTAGCATTGTTGATCATGACCAAGCGCTTGGAGGAGGGGCGGGGAGATTCCGTACAAACGAGTCGTGCTGCTTAGAAGGTCGGTTTCTTTTTTGTTCGTTGTGTTGGGCCGTTGCCGCATCCCAGTGAGGCGGCGTTCTGGATGAAGTGTTTACGCGGCCAGGCTTGCCCTTGCGCATCGCACATGTTACACCGATCCATCCCTGTCTTCTCCCTAACCGTACTTGCATCCGACTTTCCAGCAGGCCGCCGCCTTCCTTCTCGGGCGGGCGGTTGCGGCCAGCCCCTGTGCTGCAGGCGGGGGCGGCCTGTTCTTCCGCTCGACTTACGTCGCCTGACCGACCGTCGTCGGTGGGCAGCGCGCGTTCGCTGCACGAGTGCTCGTCGGTCCCCGACGAGCGTCGCGCTCAGCCGCAGCCCAGCGCCGCGGGCGTGCGGCGACTCCGCGGACCCCACGCTGCTACCGTGCAGTGCCTTCTCTTCGTCCTCTTATCTCGTGGCCCCGCCTCCCGCGTTCCTTTCCCACGGCTCCTCCGAGCTGTCGGGGCCAGAGGAAGGAAATTGAGTGGGTGGGGTGGGGGAGATGGAGAGGGGGCCTAAGCGAGAAGGGGGGGGGGAGAGGGCGGGAGAGCGAGTGAGGATAGGGGGGGGGCGGGGGAGGGGGAAGACATGGGCCAGGGGAGACCAGAGGGCGAGGGAGATATGCTTCCTCGAGCTCTGAGCCTCACTTCCTCCCTCTCCCCCCCCTCCCTGCTCCTGCTCCTCTCTGCATCCACCCCTCCCCCGCTATTCTTCTTCGCCTCTTTCCCCTCCTCTTTCCCCTTCGCTTTCCCCTCCTCTTCCTCCTCCTCCTCCTCCTCCTCCTCCTCCTCCTTCTCCTCCTCCTCCTCCCCCTCCTCCTCCTCCTCTTCCTCCTGCTCCTCCTTCTCCTCCTCCGTCTGCTCTTCCCCCTCACGGCCTCCTATCGCCTGTGCCTCAACGTCCTCCTTTTCATCCTCCCCCCTCCCCCTCCTCCTCCTCCTCCTCCTCCTCCTCCTCCTCCTCCTCCTCCTCCTCCTCCTCCTCCTCCTCCTCCTCCTCCTCCTCCTCTTCCACGGCTGCAGGTCACGGAAGGTTAGATACGTTTAGCATCGGCTCCAACATCTCCTCGTGCCTGATCTCGCCAAAGCCGACACAGTCCGAACCGGCCGTGCTCAATCCGGCTTCATCTGGGGTCTCATCGGACCCATTTCGGTTTGATCGCCCTCTCCTGACCTTGCGTCGTGGTCCCGAATCGTCCCTGCGAGGAACTCCCAGGGGCTGCTTCCTGAGCGGGGGGAGGACGGCGAGAGGAGCGCTCCGCCTGGGCACCAGAGGCGGGACCCGGGACGAAGCAAGCTTCGGGGGCCCCCAAAGTGTGCGGTGACTGCACATGTGGTGAGTCTGAGGATTTCGGGGTCATCCGTGGCACGGCACTCGAGCGACCTCAGCGCGAGCGGCGAGGCACTTGGGCAGCTCGTTCGCCGAGGCACCCCAGCAAAGGCCTTGGCGAGCGGCACGGCCGACGTGCCGCTCGTTGGTCTGGGCACTCCCCGGAGAGCGACTCGCATCAAGATTTTGTGGGCGAGAAGCATCTCCGTACCCGCGGCCTCGCGAGGGCCGAGCCCTGGGCCGCGACCCCGCGGGAAACGGGGCGCTCTTGTTCGCAGGAGCCCCGAGCGTGACGTGTCCGTGCAAGTGCGTAGCCGCGGGGTCGCGCCCTGGAATCCAGACCGCGAGAGCGCGGACACGGATATATTCGCCGCTCGTGGGTCACCGCACGGTTTGGAGTGTGGGTCGTTCTGCGAGGACGTCTCGGGCGATTGGGGCTTCCGAGGTCCGGGACGGGCCGTGCGGTCTGTCACCGCCTGGCTTTGGGACACCTCACAATTGCCCTTGGGAAAGGGGTCGGGGCATCCTTGGGGCGCGCGGATGCGTTCTGTGTTTTTAGTGTTTTGAGTTCTTTGTCGTCCCACCCTTTTGGGGGCTTCCGGGCGGCCAGGGGGCGAGGTCCTCATCAACACGTTCTACGGGCTCATCTTCTACCGCGAGTACGTCGCGCTGCTGCAGCGGCAGGATTCTAGAATCGAGCGGGCGGGGGCGGTCCCTTCGGGTGGAGGAGCGTCCCCTGCACAGGACAGGGTGGTGGTGGCAGGGCACACGGGGGCGTCCAAGAGGGGGGGCTGACGACAAGGGACCAGGGGCGTGTGGACATCATGACCAGAGCCATGATATCTTCCAGATTTCATGGCCTCATCTTCTTCTTATTCAAGACGCTTCGCGTTCACCGCCTGGGCATCCCAATTCTCGCCGGAAGAGGCGCAGACGGCGCCAAGACGGGGTGGCAGCATTCCAAAAATAGTGTGAGAGACCCCCGACGGGTCCAAGAGGCGCCCTCAAGGGCCGAAGAGGGCCTGAAAAGGGCCAAAAAGTAGACCCAATGAGGCCCCGAGGCTGCCCAGGCGGGCATCTGGACGGCTCAAGCGCGAGCATCCCCATGGTGGGCCCAAGCCCCGTTCGCATTTGCATCGAAACTGGGCCCGGATCTGGGCCAGTTTTGGTTCCGATTTGGGGGCCTCAGTTGGGCACATCCAGAATCGGTCAAAATTGATACCCAGACGCATGGACCTCGCGTGCAGGCGAGCCGCCAACTTCGCGCGAGTGACGGCCACTGCTCCTCTGAGCACGCCAGGCACGAGGCCTCGGCTCCGGCGCGGCCAGGACTCCAACGAAGTCCAGATCTTCGATGGGGATCCCCTCGTCCGCCGAGCGCAAGAGCGCAGGAGGAGGAGGAGGAGGAGGAGGAGGAGGAGGCGGAGGAGGCGGAGGAGGCGGAGGAGGCGGAGGAGGAGGAGGAGGAGGAGGCGGAGGTGGCGGAGGAGGAGGAGGAGGAGGCCGCGGAGACGGGTGCCCCCCCAGTCGTTCTCCAGGCGCTTCGGGCCCGTGCCGCCGCCGACTTCCGCCGCGCGGGCGCCTGCCGAGGGCAAGAGCCCTCCCCGAAGACCCCCCTCGACATCCCAGCGCTCTTCTGCGACACCTCCGCCCACCGTCGCCACGGAGGAGGAGGGAGGGAGGAGGGAGGGAGGAGGAGGGAGGGAGGAGGGGAGGGAGGAGAGGAGGAGGAGGAGGAGGAGGGGGGAGAAGGGGTTTGAGAATCAGCTCACGGAGCTGCTTTTCCCGGCGCCTCCTGGCGCCGGGCCTCCTCCTCCTCCTCCTCCTCCTCCTCCTCCTCCTCCTCCTCCTCCTCCTCCTCCTCCTCCTCCTCCTCCTCACTCCTCCTCCTCCTCCCTCCCCCTCCTCCTCCTCCCCATCCACGCAACAGGCCGCGCGCGCGGGCCAAACCTTCTCCAGGGTGCGGGCCAAGCCTCCTCCACCGTCGAAGCCCTCGGTCTCCGAGCTCTTCTCGCGGGGGGGGCCACGTCAGTGGCCCGCCTGTGGAGGCAGCCCCCGACAGCGTGCCCCTTCCACTCCTGCGCGTCCTGCGGCGCGAGGTCCTCGACCAGGCAGCCGCACGTCGAGGAGCCAGACGGCGCTCCTCCCGCTGCGACTTCCGCTCCCTCCGAGAGAAAGTCCGCGCTGCTTCTCCGTGTGCTGCAGGCGCTGCCTTGCACTCCCAGACGGGCGTGGCTTCGCCCTGCGCGTAGCGTCCACCACACACGGCGCCGCGACCTCCGCAGGAGGCCCAGCACCTGGCGCACCTGGCCGCGCCACCAGGCGGTGGCAGAGTGCAAGGAGTATGGCGCTTCTCCTCCGCATCCTTCGCCACCGGTCGCGGCACCGGCGCGCGGCTGCGGCTGCGGCTCCGCGGCCGCAGGGCAAGCCGCGCCGGCGATCTCGGCGACTTCTCCTTCGGCGCAGCCGGGCCGCGATGGCACCTGCGCGCTCGTGGGCTCCGACCCGCACTGCGGCTGAGCGGCACCGTGCCCAGCGGCCCCTGCGGCGAGCCGACGGCCGACGCCCTGGGAGCCGTCTCCAGCGGCCTCCCCATTCGGCGTGGCCCCTCCGCGGCTCACCGCAGGATAGCCCGCTGGACCTTTGCTTCGCTCACGGGGGCGCCAGCCGCTCGTTTCTGCGGCCGCGCGGCGTCCTGCCCATCGACCGCAGCGGCGAGCTCCCCGGCGGGTTGCGGCTCAACTCGGAGGGCTGCGGGGCCGGCTTGCCCCTCGCCTCAACCGAAGCGGGCGGTCGCCCCGCCAGCGCCCCGTGCACCGCCAGCTGCACCGCCTCCACCACGACCGGCTCCAGTTTCAGCCGCACCTCCTCGATGACATTGCTCTTGAGCACCGCGGCCTCATCCTCGAGGTCCGCCCGCAGCTTCAGGCGCGCGTCCGCGAACCGCGAGGAGGGCGATAAGGGGGAGGAGGAGGGAGGCGGGGGAGGGTGGGAGGAGGAGGAGGAGGAGGAGGAGGAGGAGGAGGAGGAGGAGGAGGAGGAGAGGAGGAGGAGGAGAAAGAGAAGAGAGGAGGAGGAGGAGGAGGAGGAGGAGGAGGAGGAGGAGGGCCCTTGCCTCCTCCGTGACGGGCCCAGGCGGCGGGGGCGCGGCTCCTGCGCGGCCTGGGGCCTCCACTGGCGCGGCGGCAGGCCCAGCAGCCGCTGCTTCCATGGAGCGGCCGGTCGGGACTGGCTCGCACGGGCACGCCGTGTCGAAGCATGCTCGTGCAATACCTACCTGGGCGCGACACGGCTGGGACGAGAACGAGGAGGAGACGAGGAGGTAGAGGAGGAGGAGGAGGAGGAGGAGGAGGAGGTGGAGGAGGAGGAGAGGAGGACAAGGACAAGGACAAGGACGAGGAAGGAGGAGGGAGGAGGAGGAGGAGGAGGAGGGGCCCGCGGGTGGGACTGCGCAGCAGCTTGCAGCGCCGCGGCCCCTGCAGGAGCGCTGCGTCTTTTTTCTTGGCGGCGTGCTGCTGGTCATCCTCGGAGGGGGCCGGGCGGGCACGCAGCTCCAGCGTCAGCGCGCCCTTTTTCCTGCGGCAGGGTGGTGGTGGCTGCTCCCCTCGTCGTCTTCGTCCTCCTCCTCCCTCCTTCTCCTCCCTCTCCTCCTCCTCCTCCTCCTCCTCCTCCTCCTCCTCCTCCTCCTCCTCCTCCTCCTCCTCCTCCTCCTCCTCCTCCTCCTCCGCTGGTCGCGGGTGTGGCGCCCCCACCAGCCCTCAGGGGGCGGCCCTGAGCATCGGTCCTGGGGGTCATGCGCTAAACCGAAGCCACTTTGGGGCGTTGCAGAATCCGAATTTACCATTCACCTGTCAGGCGGGGGGAGGAGGAGGAGGAGGAGGGGGGGGGAGGCGCAAGGCCCGCGAGGCAGCAGGGGCGGCCCGGCAGGGGCGGGGACAGGAGAGAGGAGGGCGGGTCGGGGGCGTTGGCGGTCGGTTCGGCGGTGGTCGCTGTGGTCACGGCGCTGCCGTGCTGCTGGAGGTCGTGGTCACGGTGCCTGTCGGCGGTGGTCGCGCCGGTTGTCGTCCTGGTCCTGGTCGTGGCCGAGGCGCTGGTCTTGGCGGTTGTCGTGCCTAGGGTCGTCGTCGTCGTGGTCCAAACGGTGGCGGCAGGGGTTGTCAAGCTGGGGGTGGATGTGGTCGCACCGCTGGTGGCGGACGTGGTGGTTGCCGCGCCGGCGGTAGAGGAGCTGGCGGCAGCGCGCTCACCGCCCCACAGCCGCCAAGATGGCCTCGGCGTTTCCGAGGTGCAGCCGCCTGCTCAGTTGTTGCCAGCCATAGCGGATGACCTCTGTCCGCTCCGCGGGGGCCATGTCGTGGCCCCAGGAGCGGACGTACGCCACGGTGGCGTCACCCGGGCGGCCCCCTGTTTCGAAGACCACAGTGATGAGCTGGCCCCCTTCGGGCGGGTAGCGCTCCCGCTTGGCGTCCTCGGCGTTAGTGGCGGCAAGGCCGTCCTTGTTGGAGCGGGCCTGCTGGCGCGGCGCGGTGCCGCTGTGTGCGCAGGTCACGTTCGTGTCCAAGAACACCGTCTGGCCGGTCACTACGTCGCGGGTGGCGACGTCGAGCCGCGCTTCTTCGAGGCGCCCTGTCCGCGGGTTCACCCAGTCCCAAGCAACAACCCGTTGCTCCGTCTGCGCTGCGTGTCCTGTGGTCCGCTGGTGGTAGCCTGCGCAGAAGTCCCGGAGGCCGTTGTGTTTGTTGTTGCGGTAGGGGCCACACGCGCACTTCAGGGCGTGGCGCCCGCGTCGGTCAAGCGCCTCCCCACACAGCGCCCCGTCGGCTTTGCGGAGCTTGCAGGTTGCGCCCGGCGGGCACACCGGCAGGCGCAGCTTGTCCTTGAGGGCGACCCGGAAGTGCTCGTCCGGCATTTTAGCAGGTGACTCTCCGTCTCGGACGACGGGCGGCTCCAAGTACCCACCTGCGCCAGGGCCGCCAGACGAGCGGAAGTCAACCCTGTCGTCTGCTCCCAGGGAGGCCAGCAGCCGCTCTCGTTCCTTGCTGCGAAGGTCGCCCGCCCACTTCCCCTGCATCCCCTCCAGTGGTTCGCCCATGCAGCCGGTCCAGTCGACGGCCTGGAGAGATCCCCCGCTCTGCGCCTGTAGCCGGGCCTCTGCCCTCGCCATGGCCTCGGCCACCAAGGGGCAGCGCTCCTGGAACCGCGCCCAGGAGGGCTCATCCAGGCAGGCGCCCACGCTATGGAGGGTCAGTGCCCAGCTGCCCAGGTAGGCGGCGGCCGCCGCCTGCGCGGCCGAGGCAAGCCCGAGGCCCCCGTCGGTCAACCGGAGGAAGCATTGCGCCCGCAAGTCGTCGTCGAGGGCGTCGCCGAGGAAGTCCTCCACAAACTGTGTGGGTGTCCTGTCGAGCCTGGTAAGCCAGTCCCCGTCCTCGTAGTTTGTGCGCAGCAGGTGCGTGACGCAGCCGTTGCTGTAGGTTTGGAGCAGCCAGAAGCTCTCCCTCGCCCCGAGTCCGGCGCCCTGCAGTTCCTGGAGTCGGGCGACCAATCGCTCTGCGGCCCGCACGGCCTCGTCGCCGTCAGCCTGCCCGTGGACTGCGAGCCTCGCCAGCGGATCTTCCGGTTCCACCCAGGGCGCGGTGGCCCCCAGGCAGCGGAGAGCTGGTGTCCGCAAAGATTCGAGAAGCGGCGAAAGTGGCGTCGCTGGGTCTCGGGTCCACGTCGCTGTTTTGCCCGACCAGTTCACTCCTGCGCCCGCCTTTCCAGGCTTGGTTTGCGGTGATGCCCCGCCCAATGCTGCTGTGGCAGTGAGCGTCCCGGGTGCCTCATCAGCCCGGTGAGCGGGACCGGTCGCGCTGGTTTTGCTGATCCTGTTCCTCTTGGTCCGACGGCTCCATCTGATGAAAAGCTTGATTTTGTCATGGGCAATATGATGATGCAAAGTCAGTTTGACCGTCAGATGAATTGACATCATGAAGGCCACGAAGCATTATATTCCAGAGGAGTTGAAGCCAGTTCAGAAGGCGTTGAGCAGCTCAAGAAAGACGTCGTCTCGTTGATGGTAAGTCCTGCTCGCGTCAACTCCTCGACCACTGTCTGCGCCGCTGCCTCCCCGAGCGCCGCGGGTACCACCACCATCACGTCGTCCAAGTAGGAGAAGACCGGGGCAGTCGGCGCCGCGGCCCGCTGGCGAGCGTCGATGTTGGATAACGCCTCCGCCAGCCCTAAGGCAAAGTAGGCGGGCGAGAGCGGGCAGCCCTGGTCGACCCCCTTCCTGGCTCTCACCGCTTTGGCCTTTCCGCCGGCCCCCCACCAGAATTGCGTGGTCCCCGTGCCCAGCCACACGGCCGCCGCCTGGTACAGGTCGGGCATCCGCGCCGCGACCCCCGCAAGGATTCTCTGGCGCGGCATAGTATTGAACGCGTTGGTGGCGTCGAACGTCAGCACCAAGTCTGCGGGCGATGCCGCCGTCATTGCCGTAACGGCTTTGTGGACTTTTTCGCACCCGGCTTGTCGTCCCACTGCGTACTGGTGCGGTCCACAGGCGTGCATCAACTGTTCCCGAAACACGTTGCGCGCAGCCCTCGCAGCAATGCGCCGCAGCACAGACCCGCACGCCACGGGCCGGACTTTGCCGTTAGGCTTTCGCAGGGCCACGAGGCGAGCACCCAAGTTCGCTTTGAGAAACCCCCTCCTCCTCCTGCTCCTCCTCCTCCTCCTCCTCCTCCTCCTCCTCCTCCTCCTCCTTTTCCTCCTTTTCCTCCTTTTCCTCCTCTCCTCCTCCTCCTCCTCCTCCTCCTCCTCCGCCTCCTCCTCCTCCTCCTCCTCCTCCTCCTCCTCCTCCTCCTCCTCCTCCTCCTCTTTTTCCTCCTCTTGTTCCTCTTTTGTTTCCTCCTTTTCCTCCTCCTCTTCCTCCTCCTCCTCCTTGTCGTCGTCGTCTTCGTCATCATCGTTATCATTGTCATCGTTGTTATCGTCGTCATTGTCGTCGTTGCACGCCAGGGCGTTTTCGCCCAGATCTCGGGCCCCAGGGCTATCACACAGGTCGATGCGGCTCGAAGGATGCCGGCGCGCCCTCCCCTGCGCCGATCCTGGGCCCAAAGGGACGGCACGGCCAGGATCGGCGAGGCGGATACAGTCAACCCGAATAATAAGAATGGGCAACCTTCCCAAGGGTACCCGGGTACCCTTGCATCCTTTCGAGATGACGAAGCAGCACAGCCGGACCGAGGTATAAGATCGAGGTCCGTTCGGGGAGGGTACCCCAACGTTTTTCGTGTTTGCTGGATGTTCTTCTGCATCAAGGGGAGGGTACCCCAGGATGCTCTGTGTGTCTTGGCCGGCGGAGGGTCTGATGCTATTGCGGGATGCTTGTTTGGCCCAGGTCCGACTGTATGAGCGATGCAGCAACTGCGTTCCCACTGACAACGCAGCTCATCCTCAAGCTACAGCCAGCCCGCACAGTAAGAGCGGGCAGCCGTCCCAAGGGTACCTTTGCATCCTTGCCTCCTCGGTCCATCCTTGGCCACGTTCGCTGGCCGCGCCCCGCTCGAAAAGCGCCGAAATTGGCGTCCAAGGCCCTTGCACCCTTATCGGCCCTCGGTCCATCCTTGGCCACGTTCGCTGGCCGCGCCCCGCTCGAAAAGCGTCGAAATGGGCGTCCGAGGCCCCTTGCACCCTTGTCGGCCCTTGCACCCTGCTTGCCGTCCGGAGGGGGTGGGACCCCCCCCCAAAAAAAAAGCGGGCCCCCGGATCCGTGACCCCGGGAGCCCCCTGGACGCCCCTGCTCAGGAGGAGAAGAAACACACACACACACACAATTAATCTTCGATTCCCCAGAAGATATAGGAAAATATGGGAAGTGGGGGGGAAGACAGAAACCCAGAAAATATAGGAAAATATGAGACATACTTTGATTTGTGTGTATTTATTTGTGTGTCCTGGGGCCCCTTCACCTGCAGCAGGTTCCTTGGGCTCCTGGACGCCCCTGCTTTGCTTAGGCAACGGGCGCAAATCAGTAAGAAGGGCGGCCGAACGGCCCCGCGAGAATCCCAGGAGGCCCCAGACCCACCAGACGCTCGAAAACGACCCCAAAAAGACATGCAAGACGCTTTTCGAAACGCAGAAAAACATGAATTCACAAATGATCGTTGCATGGTTTTGGAAATCCTCTCTTCCTCCATCTTCAGTGCGTCCGAGACAGCCCAGGAGGCCCAACAATCGCCCCAAAACTACCCGTCAGGCCGTCCAGGCAGCCCAACAGGGCACCAAGACGGCCCAACAGGGCCCCAAGATGGCCCGAAAAGAGCCCCCTTACACGCCCAAGATGGGCCCAAGACGCCCCCCGAAGCATTCCAAATCGTGACCCAGTGATTCAGGGAGGCCGCGATTGGAACCAGGGTGGCCCGAGGAACATCCTTGGAGTCCCTAAAAGACGCCCAGGAGGCCTCCAGAAAGCCCCGAAAAGCTTTTGAAAATTGTAGTTAGCCGCCCAAGCGGCTCTCCAAGGAGGAACCTCCGCAAAAAGAGCTGAGGATGATGAGAGGAATCCGCGGGGAGGGAAGGATGACGAGTAACATCATCATCATCATCATCATCATCATCATCATCATCATCATCATCATCATCATCATCATCATCATCATCATCATCATCATCATCATTATCATTATCATTATCATTATCATTATCATCATCATCATCATCATCAGCAGCAGCATCATCATCATTAGCATCACCATGACGATGCCGGCAAAGCTGTAAAGAGCTATCGGTAGATGTTCTGTCTTAACGTTTCGCCTTTTTCCGCCTGCATGCCGAACTTCAAGGAGCAAGATGCATGGCGCGAAGCGCCAATGCAGCCTTGTCTGTTCAATAAACATTGTGTGCTGTTGTTTGGTTGTGATGGTTCGTGTATGTTAATCTTCGCCGTCGGCTCATCCAGGCGACAGCATTTATGAGCACGAGTAGCAACGCGAGGGGTACAATGATGATGGCGATGATGGTGCGAAAGGCGTATAGTGATGCTGTTGCTGATGGTAGTGATGCAGAGATGATGGGTATAATACGCATGATAGTGAGGGTGATGAGGTGATGGTGGTGATGATGATGGTGGTGATGATAAGGACGACCATGACGATGGCGATGACGATGGTGATGATGATCATTGTGATGACAAATTTGATAACGAGTACGGTTTTGAGCACGGCGATGATGCAGAGCATGCTGCTGATGACTATTCCCCAAACAGCGCTTGCACTTGAGGGGTCTTATTTGTCGCCTACTGGACTAGGCTTGGCTGGCGATATGGCGGCTATGTGGCCGCCGTCGCCGCACCCTCGCTGCCTCGTCGCCGCCCATCCCGTCGCGACCTAGATTCCGCAAGATAAATTTCAACACGTCGATTCTTCTGACGAAAAAAGTATTAGGATCTACCCCCCTTCGGGGTCAACGGCCCGCCTTTCCGCATTGCAATTTACACGGGATCCTGCCCCATCGCCCATCCAAAGCATGAAGTCGATTGGAGTTCGGCCCCCATTCATCCTTTGCCAAAAATGCGCGCACATTCGTTCATCAGTTCTCAAAAAACCCGTTCTAAAGAAATGACGAAGTGCAAACGCGCGCGTCGTCGCGCGCGCATGCCGAACTCCGTCAAAAAAGCATGGGATCCGTGCGGACTTCAGAATCAAGACCCACGAAAACATGAATGACAACATGGTTTCGCAACAAAGGTTTCCAAGACAGCCTGCGCACGCGCTCTTGGAGATTCGCAAGAAAACCGCCAGTTCCCGTACATGTTCATAAAACGCTATCAAACGGGCCTCTCGCGCGCGCATGTCGAAGTCGTTCGCGCGCCATTGCGCGCGCGCTGTTGCGCGAATCCTGCGCAAAAGTGGAACGAAGTGCACGCGGGCGCGTCGTCGCGCGCGCACGCCAGAATCCGTCAAGCATCCGAGGCCTCGCACGTCAAGGACGAGTGCCCCTAAAACATATCGAAACATTTGGTTCTGCAACACAGGGTTTCAAACTAATCCTGCGCTCGCGGTCTTGCGGAGTCTTGGAAAAAAAAAACCGTGGATTCTGCAGCGCGTTCATTAATTGAGTTCTGCAAAACGGGCCCCCCGCGCCGAACGTCGAGCTCGTTCGAGCGCTTGCGCGCGGGGGGGGGGGGGGGGGCGCGATCCGAATCGCATAATAGAACGCGCGCCGCTCGCGCGCGCCGGCCGCGCGCGCGCGCGGAGAACCTTTTCAAAACCCTTCGTCGCCGACGCGAGGACATCGCCATCGTTATCGGCGGGCGCGATCAACATCGGCGCTGTCATTGGTTCTGCCGTCGTCATCGCCACCATCTTCGCTGCTTTCACAGTCGCGCCCGCCGTCGCGGCGACCGCGCCTGCCCACGTCGCCGCCCCAGACTGGCGCGCCCGCTGGGAATTGCCCAGCGGCCGCGGCGGTCGCGCATAACTGGGCCGGCCGCCGCGCGCCCGAGCACGCGCGGGCTAGCGCGGTCGCAGAGACGCACCAGCAAACGCCAAGCACTCATAGCAGTCGCCGCCGCATGGGCCTCGCAAACCAAATGGCGGGCGGGCGGCGGGATGCTCGCAAGGGCATGGGATGCGCCAACTCATCTGTAGAAACCAGTTGCGCCGCCTAGGCCCCCCCGTCGAATCCCAAAAATAGATTCCACCCCCCCGCGCCCCCGGGATTATCGGCACCCCTCGTCGCATACAATTCTCATGCGATTCTGCCCAATCGCCCATCCCAAGTATCAGCTCATACCATCCCAGCCAGGCTGGCATCGCCCCTCCTTTGTCATCCTCCCCCATCAAGAATCAAAAGTGTCCACGAAGCCTTTGCAAAACTTGAACGAAGTGCACGCGCGCGCGTCGTCGCGAGCGCATGCCGACATCCTGCAGAAACCATCGGTGTCGCAAGGATTTCAATATCGAGTGTCATATTTATATACATACATACATACACACATAGATGTATATGCATGAATATCGGAGGCGTCGCCACATTCTTTTAACGCTTCATAATTATAATATGTCTCTCATGTTTTTGTACAAAAAAAACTCGCGCTCTTGCGAATGCTGAAGAAGACCACGCGCGTCTCACAATTTCACGAAATGCTACCAGGCAGCCTTCGCGCGCGCACGTCGAAATCGTTCGGGCGCTCTCGCGCGCGCGTGCTGGCGTGGCACGATCCGCGCCAACTAATGCCACGCGGGCCACCCTCGCGCGTCTACCGCGCGCGCATTTCGAACTCCTTCCAAAACCTTCATCACCGACGACAATACGCCGTCATCGTCGCCGGCGCGATCAGCATTGGCGCCGCCACTGGCTGCCCCGTCGCCCAGCATTGTTACTGCCATCCATCGTCGCGCCTACCGCTGTCGACGTTGTCATGATACCGCGAACGCCCAAGTCGCCGACTCGCATTGAAGTGCCGGCTGGGATGTGCCGAGCGGCCAGCGCCACCGCGCTCGCGTCGGTCGCGCAAAACTAGTCGGTCGCTGCGCGCGCGAGCGCGCGCGGGCTTGCGCGGCCGCAGAGATGCACCAGCCAACCCCGACCACTCATCGCAATCGTTTCCGCAGGGGTTTTTGCAGATCAAGTTGCGGGCGGGCGGGCGGGACGATTGCGCGAGCAGTGGAGTTGACAACTTCGAGTTCGGCAAGCGAATTGCACCAAATAGATTGCACGACATGCATTTTCCTTGCTCCAAGAGCACTGAGACCCGCCCGCCCCGCCCCCCACCCCACCCCGCCCCCCTGCCTCCACGGACCCCCTTTTCCTATTGCAGTTTACATGCGACGTCGCCCCATCGCCCATCCGAAATGAGTTTAGACCATCTCAGGCAGGTCGCCCCCCCCCCCCCCCCTCTCTCATCCATGCGCGCGCACCCGATTATCACAACTCATCAGTTCGCAGGAGTCTTTTTTCAGGAATATGGGCGAGGCGCACGCGCGCGCGTCGTCGCGCTCGCGCCGAAATCCTTTTACAAGACCGTTGGAGTCGCAAGGAGCTCGATATCAGCACCCCGAAAACATGCAATCCACATGGCTTCGCACCAAGAAACTCAATGCAGAAAGATCTAGCTTAAGAAAAAGCTCTTGGCTCTTGCGAAATCTGAAGAAGACCGTCGGTTTTCAAACTTCACAAAACTTGCTACCAAACGGGCATCGCGCGCGCGCCAGAATCGCTCGAACGCCCCCGCGCGCACGCTGTCGCAAGAATCCCATGCCAACAGGTCGACGAAGAGCACGCGCGCGCGTCGTCGCGCGCGCATGCCGAAATCCTTCAAAAACGAAGGCTTCCGCGGGGAATTCAAAACCGAGTGCCCCGAAGGCATGCGAAACACACATGGCGTCGCAACGTCACTTTTCAGGTACGCTTGCGCTCGCGTCCCTGCGAATTTGCCAGAAAACCACAGTTGCTCAACATGAACATTAAATGATACAGACGGGCCCCATCGCGCCTCGCGTGGAAATCATTCGAACGCCCTGGCGCGCGCCGGGGGGGGGGAACCATGTCAAAGAATACCATGCGGCCCACTCGCGCGTCGGCCGGGCGCGCGTATCGACCTCCCTTCAAAACCTTGATCACCGACGCAAGGACGCCGTCATCGTCGTCGGCGCGATCAGGATCCGCGCCGTCGCTGGCCTTGCCGTCGTCGTTGTCACCATCGTCGTCATTATCGCTACCCTGACTGACCATCGCGTCTACCGTTGTCGACGTTGCCACGATACCGCGCACGCCCAAGTCGCCGCCTCTCGCCGAAGTGCCCCCTGGGAAGTAAGTCCCTAGCGGCCAGCGCCACCGCGGCCGCGTCGGTCGCGCCAAACTGGATGGCCGCTACGCGCGCGAGCATGCGCGGGCCTGCGCGGCCGCAGAGATGAACCAACGCCCCACTCGTCGCAATCGCCCGAGCCAAGTTGCGGGCGGGCGGGCGGGACGAATGCGCGAGCGCTGGAGTGGGCGACTTTCCGCGAACAGAAATGACTTGGACCGCGTAGGCTTCACCACGTCGGTTCTCCTTTATAGAAGAACCTCAAGTTCCACCCCCCCTTCGAACGAACGCCCCCCCCTTTTTCACTTTGCGATTTAGTGCGATTCTGGCCCGCCGCCCGCCCGAAAGATGAATTTACGCCCTCCCGGGCGGGGCGGCGCCGGCGCCCCGCCTCATCCGTTGGAAGAAAAATATGCGCGCATTCGTTTTTCGAAAATTTGTCCGCGGTCACGAATCCTTTGAACAAATGCAGCGAAGTGCAATCGCGCGCGTCGTCGCGCGCGCGCCAAAATATGACGAAAACCTTGGATGTCGCAAAGATTTATAAAATCGAGCGCCCCGAGACCAGGAAAACCCTGATACAAACACACACACATACATATATATATATATACACACGCGCCAACCAAACAACTCGCGCCCGCGCTCATGCGAATCCTGTGGAAAGCCATGCGTGTTCAACCTGTTCATACAACGCTACCAAGCGGGCCTCTCGCGCGCGCGTCGACAATGCACGGTCGCCCCACGCGCGCGCCGTCGCAAAAAACCTTTGGATAATATCTATATATATATATATATATATATATATATATATATGAGCGCACGCTCGCCCGCCGTCGCGCGCGCACGCCGAAATCCGTCGAACATTTCCGGCCTTGGGCCTTGTCAAGATGTCAAAATCGAGCGTCCCGAAAACATATGAGAACATTTGGCATCAGGATGCCACTTCCCCCCCCCAACAAGGAAACAACAACAACAACAAAAAACGCTCGCGTCCGCGCGCGAATTCGCGAGCACGCGCGGGCCAGCGCGGCCGCAGAGGAGTGGGCAAATCCTCCAGCAGAAAGGAAGTTTCCACATTAAAAAGAGTCGAAGGAGTAGACAGTTCAACAATATGAACATCACTCCCCTTTCTCCTCCGGCAGCGCCCGGGGATTGTTCGGCCCTTTCCGCGCGCTGGTTTTGCGCGCAGAAATTTCGGGGGGCGGGTTTTCGCCTGGGTTTGTTATTTTTCAAAATGCTTTCGCTGAAGCGCTGTCGTCTTTCTCGGGCTACCGCTCGTTCCGAATCGTGCTCCCGCTGCAGCGCTGGCCTCATTTCTGCGCTTCCGCTCGTTCCGAATTGCGCTCCCGCTGTAGCGCTGGCGCCGTCGCTGTAGCGCCGGCGCCATTATTCCCAACGCCGCGCCATTGCACGTCTGTCGGCCCGTCCACATCGGCCCCAAAACTGAGAAAATACCCCCCCAGAGAGAAAAAACGATTCGCTTGTTTCTTTTGCCGCAGAAGCCCCCCCCCCCTTTGCGGCGTCGCCGCGCCGTGCTATGTCAGGCGACGCGCCCTCATTTCCGTGCTTGGATGTTTTTGCTCAAAATGCTGCTCTCGCTGAAATGATGGCCTCATTTTCGGGCCACCGCTTGTTCTGAGTCGTGCTCCCGCTGCAGCGATTGCTGGCCTCATCTCCGCGCCCCCGCTCGTTCCGAGTCGTGCTCCCGCTGCAGCGCTGGCGTCATTATCTCCAGCGCCATGCCGCGGCATGGTTTTCGGCCCTTCCAAATGGCCCAAAAATTTATGTAAAAGATGCCCCTTCCACGTAAGAAAGAAATAGCAAAAAAGAAAAGAAACAGAGAAGAAACAACAACCAACTTTTGTATGTGTATATATGTGTGTATATATATATACATGTACACACATGCAGGCATACAGACATACAGACATACAGACATACATACATACAGACAGACAGACAGACATACATACATACATACATGTATCTGTAGTTGTTTGTACTATACCTATATATGTGTTTAAATGCGACTACGCTTTCTCGGGCCGCAGAAGCCCCCCCACTTCGGGCCGTCGCCGCACCATGCCACGCCAGGCTACGCGCCCTCATTTCCGCGCTTCCGCGCATGGATGTTTTTCAAAATGCTGCCCTCGCTGAAGCGGAGGCTTCATTTTCGGGCTACCGCTGCAGCGCTGGCGCCATTATTTCCAGCGCCACGCCACAGCACGGTTCTCGGCCCTTCCAAATAGGTCCCAAAATTTAAAAGATGGCCCCCCGATAAAGCCATCGGAAGTGGTTACACATTTGGTGTCGATTCGTTGATTTCTTGGGCCGTGGAAGCCCCCCCCCCATTTGTGTGGCGTCGCCACGCCATGCTACATCACGCCACGCTTTCATCTTCAACACCAGGCCATGCCATGTAATGCTATGCCATGCTACGACATCCGATTGCGACTAGAGAGGAGATCTACGGCAGGGTAAGGGATGAGAGGGAGGGGCAGGACGTCAGATATGACGCGAGCGCACCTAGCTCGATTCTAGCCCCTCCCCCCCCCAGGATTATCCGCACCACGTTTCGCATTGCAGTTTACATTCGATTATGGCCCATCGCCCATTCGATATATGAATTCAAACCCTCCCAGGCAAGCTGGTATCGA
The DNA here is from genome assembly GCA_963575745.1 of Prorocentrum cordatum. NCBI lineage: Eukaryota > Dinophyceae > Prorocentrales > Prorocentraceae > Prorocentrum > Prorocentrum cordatum. The sequence continues at coordinate 89,880 of CAUYUJ010017590.1, forward strand.
CCCCCCCCCCCGCCATCCTTTGCAAATGATATTCCATGCGCGCACACTCGTTTATCAAAACTCATAAGTTGTCAAGAACCCCATGCACACTAACAACAACGGGACGCGTCGTCGCGCGTTTGCCGAAATCCTTCAAAAACCTTTTGCTTCGTGAGGAAAACACACACACACATACACACGCACACACACACACACACACACGCGGTTGCGCAACACTGATTTTCAAAGAACAATTTGCGCGCGCTCTTGCGAATTCTCAAGAGCATAGGTGTTTCAACATGTTCATAAAATGATGCTAAACGGGCTTCGCGTGCGCGCACGTCGAAGTCGTTCGGACGCCCTTGCGCGCGTGCTGTCGCGAGAGTCCATTGCAAAAAATGGGGCGAAGTGCGCGCGCGCGTGCCCGCGCGCATGCCGAAATCCGTCGGAAACGTTTGGCTTCGTAGCGGTATCAAAATCGAGAGCCCAAAAAAACATACAAACAAACATGGTTTCTCAACATGAGTTGTCCAAAAAGCGTGCGCTTGCGCTTTTCTGAATTATTGGGAAACCATCGGCGTTTGGTTTTCAACATGTTCATGGAGTTCTGCCAAAAGGGCCTCTCGCGCCGCATGCCGACACCATTCGCACGCCCTTGCGCGCGAGCTGGGGGGGGGGCACGATCCGTGCTGTAATACGATGCGGGCCATTCTCGCGCGTCGGCCGCGCGCGCACGTCGAACTCTTTCCAAAACCTTCATCGCCGACGCGAGGACGCCGTCTTCATCGTCAACGTGATCAGCATCGGCGCCCGCACTGGCCGCGCCGTCGTCGTTGTCAACATTGTCACCAGCATCGCTATTATCATCTAGGTGTCTACCGTTGTCGACGTTGCCATGATACCGCGCTCGCCCAAGTCGCCGACTCGGAGTGAAGTACCCGCTGGGAGGTGCCCAGCGATCAGCGCCACCGCGGCCGCTTCGGTCGCGCCAAACTAGTTGGCCGCTGCGCGAGCGTGCTTGGGTTGGCGCCGCCGCAGAGATGCACCAGCCAACGACAAGCATGGATCGCGATCACTACCGCATGGGTGTTGCAAACCAAGTTGCGGGTGGTGGGTGGGATGTTTGCACTACATGCACTGCACCACCTAGGCTGCACACCATCGGTTGCATCATCTATATATATATACACATATATATATGTATATATATATGTTGCACACTATAACGCTCACAAATTGTACTGCGCAAGGTCGAATACTTACACAGATTGCGTCACCTGGGCTGCGCAACGTAAATTAGACCCCGTAGCTTTCGTTACATGTGTTGCACCACATGGCACACCATAGATTGCGCGACATGTGTTGCATGATCCAATTGCACAACTTAGATTGTACTCAATACAATGAATTCAGCGGACCGCGCATCATATATTCCACAACATATGTTGCACACAACGGGCTGCATGACATCGACTGCACCTCCTAGATTGAACCACATAAGGCGCATGACAAATATTGCTAAAAACGCAGTGTGCGGGGTCCACGCTGACTAACATGATGAGTATGTTCATGATTGTGGCGACGATGATGGCGGTGAGGATGGTGATGGTGTTGATATTGATGTTGATGAAGCTGATGTTTTGGATGGTGATACCGATGCTGATGGTAATACTGTTGATGCTGACGACGATGATGATGATGATGATGATGATGCTGACGGCGGTGGTAATCATGACGATGATAGTGATGATACTGACGATGACGATGGTGACGGTGGTGGTGGTGGTGATAATGATGATGATGATGACGATGATGATGATGATAATGAATATTATGACGAAGAGGCGGATTATGAGGAGGAGGACGCCAGGGGGGTCCTTTGCCCCTGCTCCCGCTTGTAGGCTATAGACGCCCCCGCCCTGGATTCGCCTGGGACGCGCTGCTTTCTTTTTGACGCCAGTCGTTCGTTTGGGCGACGTGGAGGGAGAGGATTCGGACGAGGATCCGGAAAGAATATGAGGAGGAGAGAAGGAGGATAACGAGGAGCAGGAGGAGGACGTGGACAAGACGAGGAGGACAAGGACGAGGAGGACAAGGACGAGGGGGACGCGAGCAGGAGGCACACGAGGGGGGACTGACGCGGCTACACGCGGTCTCCGCCACAGCCCCTCCTCGCTCGCTCACTGCTGCGACGAGGGTGCGCTCAAGGAGGAGGGGGAGGAGGAGGAGGACGAGGAGGAGGAGGAAGACGAGGACGAGGACGAGGAGGAGGAGTAGGAAGGGGGAGGATGAGATCGGGGAGGAGGAGGAGGAGGAGGAGGACGACGAAGGGGGAGGAGAAGGAGGAGGAGGAGGAGGAGGAGGAGGAGGACGAAGGAGAAGGACGAAGGGGGAGGGGCAGGAGGAAGGGCAGGGGGAGGAGTGGGGACGAAGAATAGAACTAGGAGGAGGAGCAGGAGGAGGAGGACTCTCGAGCTCTGAATTGCAGATCGCACCGCATCTGCGCGCCATCGTGAGCTCCCCTGCTATTCCTGCCTATCGTTGCGGCCGCCGGTGTTGCATGCTGGCTTCTTTCCTTGTTACTCGTTGGACGCTGCAGCCACGGATCGCCCAAGTCGGGGTAGCAATAGATTCGGGGCAGCAGAAAATCTGTCAGGAAGGAAGGAAGAGCGAGGAGGAGGCGCCCAGTGTGCTTGCCCCAAGGGGGGGCGCGCAGGGGGAGACCGTCCGCCTTGCTGCTCCTTGGTTTTGCTGGGGAGGGGGGTGGAATCGTTGCATTCACGTGCGGTCAGGAGTTTTGGCTTAGCGTGTCGCGCCGCCGTTTCTGGCCCACCGCGCTTCGGCGCACCGTCCCGAGCTCTCCCTGGATTCCCGCCCCACGGCGCGGTGCGACACGCGATCTGCTGGCAAGGTCGTTCACGGAGCTCGGGCTCTGATGTGTAAGTTTTGATTTCCGTACACTGGTTGCGCGTAACGGCTCGCTTATGGCAGGTTGGTCTGAGCGCTGCTCCAACTGTGTTGGATTGCTCCTTCGCGTTCCTCCTCTCTCCTCCTGGTTCCTGGTTCCTGGTGGCATGAGGTCCCGGTGGGTGCTGCCTCCCCCCAGGACTGGTCGGCCCTGAAGGGGGTTGATCAAATTAAGGCCATGCGACCCCTGGAGCACCGCTCCAGGAGTCGCCGGCGGTGAGGAGATCAGTAACAAAGGTAAAAGTGATAGACAGGCCGATGAGGAGGGGTCTCCTCCTCCTCAGGGTTCCTCTCCCCCCGTCCCCTCTACCCCAGTGTGGCCGGTGCTTTTTACTTTTGGCATGGGCCAGAGTTTGAGCAGCCGACTTGCGGGATCTTCGTCTCCTCTTCTTCCTCGTCGTCGTTATCCTCCTCCGTCCGCATGTCCGGGCCGTAAGTCTTGACATGTTCGTTGCTTGTTGCCGCCTTTGCAGGCCGTCTCTTCAATTTGGGGTGTTCTGGCGTGTCCTCGATTTGAGGCCCGTCCCTGGCGAAGTTTGTTCTTACATGTTCAGCCCACGTTCGCAGGACAATCCTGCGGGGGGGCATGCTTTGTCGACGGGTCGTTTGGCGAGGCTAGTTGCGTGAAAATTTGCTGTCCGCTCCCATCTTCTCCTTCCCCCCCCCAAAAAAACATCTGCCTGCAAGGCATAGCGCGTCGCTGGGGCCGCCGCCGCGACACGCTAAGCAAAAGTTCCCGACCGTACATAGGTGTCTGCTCTCAGCCGCGCGCAGAGGGGGGCAGGAAGCCTTGGCAGCACTTGGACGTGTGCATGTCTTCTCGGCGAGGACCATCAACAAGGGCATCAAGGATGGGCATCCTTCCAAAGGGTACCCTTGCATCCTTGCCTCCTCGGTCCATCCGTGGCCACGTTCTTTGGCCGCGCTCCGCTCGAGAAGCTTCGAAATGGGTATCCGAGGCCCTTGCATCCTTGTCGCGCATCCTTATGATACGGGCCGACTGCATACAGGCGCGCACGACACCGACAAACGCACGGGGAATGGACGTCCGAGCGATGCCGAGATGCTCGCCATGCCGCTTCTCCCAGGATCCCGTAGAGGTGTGTGTGTGCCCCAGGCGGGTGCGAGTTCGATCGGCTTCTGCCCCTAACCGCCCAAAACAGATGCCCCCCAGCCGCCGGCAGCTCTCGATAGTTGCCGACATGTGGGGCATGCGAGGGGCATCTATTCGCGGCAGTTCGGTGCACCAACGGATCGAATTCATGCCCCCCCGCAGGGTCACCCCCCACCCTTGGTGGATCCCGATGTTGTTGCGGGGGGGGAGCCGGGGTGGCACCGACGGGCTTCGCCGTGCTTCTCCGCTCCAGGGAGCTCGCCCAGTGGGGCTCCGTGGTTCTTCGGCCGCGCGGGGTCTGGGCCAGCGCCTTCTGGGGGGTCGCCCCGGGGCGTGTTCTCGAGTGGCGCTGGAGGTGCTGCGTAGTTTGCTCCTCGCTCTGAGCAGCTTTTCTGTAGCGGTTTTCTGTTTTTCTCTCTCTCTCTCTCTCTCTGTCTTTTTCTCGCATTATCTCTTTCTGTTGTTTTGTTTCTATACATACATATATATATGTGTGTGTAAATATCTCTTGCCCCATACCGACCTACCTGCCTACACACATACAGACATACATGCATACATACATACAGACAGACTGACATATGAATCTAGGTATGCATCTGTAATGAGTACGTATGCATAGAGCTCCTCTGACGCCGTGTGAGGGAGCGCGGGCCCCCGAAATTGGTGGCCCACTGTTGCGCCCCAGCGTGGCCCCCCATCGTGGCCCCCCCTCGTGGCTGCCTGCGGCTTCTTCACTCGGGTCTTCTGGCAGCGCGCCGGCGCGGCCCGCTCGGCGCCTGGGGGGGGAGGCGTGGCAATGTTCTCGCTGAGAAAGCCGGACAAGGCCGACAAGCAGAACGTGGATTCGAGGTGCGCTGCTCGACTGCACGCCAGAGTGGCCCTTCCCCGGAGTGGCCTGCTGGCGCGGGCTCATCGGCGCCCCCGCGATCGCTGAGCGCCCTGCGACAGCGGCTGCTCGCGAGCTTCGGTTTGGCCACTTTGCGTCCCTTGCCTCCGCGCACCAGAAGTCGCTCTTGCCTGGGGTCACTCTTTGCGTGTAGCCCAACTGCTTTCGAAGAACCATGTTGCTTCACGGACGGTTGGCCCAACACAGCGATGACTAGCAGAAGCGCCAATGTAAGTTGCCACCAAGCGTTGACGACGAAGGGGCGTTGCACGCGCAATGCAGACAGAGGGCGTGCACGACGACATGCACATGCGAGGGCAAGTTGGCTTCGAATAACAAGCTCAGCATAAACAGATGTTCACCGAGGTCCGCGCGGATTTCTCGGATCGGCGTTGGGTCCCCCCCTCTGGCGGCGCCTCCAGCGCCGATCCAAGGAATCCGCGCGGACCTCCGAGAAGTTAGATACTCCGTGCTTTATGTTCATCAGTTGCTTGGACCGCGACGGTCAGAGCAGCGTTAGCAGTGCGCGTGCCGTCCTCCCTACCTGCAGCAGTCCGTGCCCCGTTGCTGCTGCTGCCGCTCTTCATCCTCGCCTTATCATGTTCCAACCTACTTGAGCCTTGATCACCAGGAAGATTTTCGAGTGCCAAGAAAGTACCGAAATTGGAGGGTTTTCACGTGTCAGACCCTGGGAGGCGATACTCGTTCGACACTGTTTCAATACTTTTTGGGGTGCTCGAAATTGTTTCTGAGATGTGGTCCTTAAGTACGATGGGAGCAACATAATCCTCGTCCTTCTCAGCAGGTGGTGAAAGGGAAGGGCCGCCCAGCAGCAGAGTCGGGGCGTCAAGAGGAGCACCATGAAGTTTGGCACCGGCGCGGTTCTCCAGGGTCTTTTTGTCCAGGGCCCGGCAGGACAGTTCAATCTACCTTTAACCAACGGTGGTCTCGAGCCTCGTCTTGACGGGCCCTCTCGGCAGGGCCCTGAGTTCGTGAATCGTCTGCGTTGCGATGCCTCTTGGGAGATAGTAGGACTTCGCCTCTGATCCATACGCGTGGGGCGACGGGGCTCCTCCCCCTCAATCCCCCCCCCCGCCTCCTCCCCCTCCCCCCGCCCCCTCCCCTCGCCCCGCCCCTCCCCCCCCCCCTCCCCCCCTCCCCCCCCTTGGATGTCCGACGTCGTAGCTTTTTCGCGCCATGCCACTCCCAGGGCTGGCATGTCACCGTTCCGCCACGGCCCCATGGCCCCGGGCCCAGCGGGGGCCCCCGGACGCCCCAAATGGAGAGAAGCATCCGCCTTGCATCGTTCCATGCGCCAGAGGTGTCGCTCCCCCTCCCCCCCTCGAGGAATATGAAGAGAAGCAGGTGTGGTGGAGGCGGAAGGATCAAGGTGAGGAGGAGGAGGAGGAGGAGGAGGAGGAGGAGGAGGAGGAGGAGGGGGGGAAGGAGGGGGAGCACGAGCAGAAGGAGGAGGAGAACGATGAATAGGAGAAGGAGGAGCAGGGCCCGAGTGAACCCAAGATGCATCAACGATGTTGCAGCACACCCTCCCGTCCCAGAGTCCCCTCTTCAGACGTCCGCACTCGCCTTCCCCTGCACCACAAGAAGCGTCCCCTTGAAAGATCCACATCACTTGGGCTTGCCACTCAGGCGACGGCCCCGTTTTGAGAAGAGCATGGCTTGCAATTGTTCCCGCGCCGAGTCAGGAACGGAAGAAGGTGTGAAGACACAGTTCAACGAGGTGTCCAGCGAAACTTCCGTCTCGGAAGAGGGCCGCCCTCCATTTGTGCACCTGTTGCACAGGCTTAAACTTAAGTCGGGCCTGTCCCTCTACAGGGGGAATATTCAAAAGTAGTCAAAATAGTATGGGGACTATTCGTTGCGCATGTTCTGACTATGTTGGTGTATTCTCTGAGTATTTTAAATGTTTCGTCAAAAATCCCCCTGTATGGGGGACACGCCCGACTTAAGCCAAAACTCCTGGTCATAAGCTCCGAGGACACCTCGAGCGGGAGGCCCGTGCTGCGAAAGGAGCCGCCCTCCACCTGTGCGCGCATGCTGCACGTGTGGAGGCTCCTAGCTTCTTTCACGGGGGAAGGCTCCAAAGAGAGAGCCCCCTTTTTGACAGGGAGTCGCCTGTCATCCGTGTAGCTGCTGCAAAAGCTTTCTGGACGCCTGTGCGCGGCGCCACACGCGAGAGCCCCATTCTGAGAGTGGGCCGCAGGCTGTGGAAGCGAAAGTGCGCGGCGCTCAGTCGAGGGCCCCACTTCGACGATCACCTGGGCTCCATCCCTTTGCCACTGTTGCAGCCTCTCGCGGCGAATGGGCGCGGTGCTCCGTCGAGAGTTTTATGTTACAAGGCACTTGTGCCCTATCCTGTCTGCAACTGGTACAGATTTCTAGGACCACCGCGCGCTTCTTTTCAGGAGGGGAAAAGCACACAGGCACAATAAATCGTCGATCCCCAGGAATATCTTGGAAAATGTGGGAAGTATGGGGGAAGACGGAAATCCAGAAAATATGCGATAAAATCCGGAATGTTGGGATTCGTGTGTATTTATGTGTGTGTCCCTGGGCCCCTTCAATGTCGAAAGCCTTTTGTGTTCCACTCTCGTAACCACTGCGAGTTGCAAGCCTCAGGGTCACAGGTGGTGAGGAAGTGTCGGAGGAAACGCCTGGCCCGCCCTCCCGACACGTCTGGGGGTGCGGCAGGAGGCGCTACGTGCAAGGAACAGGGGATGGACGAGTAGCACGAGGAGTCCAGTCAGCCAGATCGAGCGAGTCAGAGGGCCCCGCCGGTTCGCACTCCCCCTCCCAAGCCATAGGGACACCTTGAGGTACAACCCGCGACTGCATTATCCCGAGGACTGCGACTGCACTATCCCTCCTTCGCCATCGTCGGGCATTATCCCGAGGACTGCAGTTACTCATTGCCAGCACGCTGTCTTCTCGGAAGTGTGCCCTTGACCACTTGCCGCGGAAGAAAAAAAAAAAAAAAAAAAAATGAGGTACAACTCGACAGTGGGGTTGGAACGCGTTCCCACCTCGCGAACGGAAGGCGCTTGCGCGCGGCCCCGCTCCCGACGGCCTGGCGAAGAGAAGGCTACGCGTGCCGGACAGGGCCCGGGCGGCACAATTTCTGATGGGCGCGGCGAAGACGAAGCCTACGCCGCGCTGGCACGGCATGTTCACGTTCACGAACAAACTGCGCGGCACTTGGGCGAGGCCGGCATGTCTCAAGCAGTGGCGAAGCGTCTCGGCTTGCCTACAGGCGCACCAAAGAATGTTCTAGGAAACTTTTGTAGTTCGCATGACATGTGCTTGGCAGATTTCTGGCTGAACCCGTACTGGTTTGAAACATCCGTTTTATGCGATAAGAACCTTGTTGTGTTATTTGAACAAGCATTGATTAAGCGAGCATTTCTTGGCAAGCCTTCAAGAGTGCCAGGACGGTCGGTCCCTGCTCAAATTTCGTCCGCTCTCGCGCGGCCGTGCTGCCGCTGTCGCGCTCAGGCGATTCTGCGAACGAACCATGCGCCGCGCCCGCGCGGGACACCACCCCAAGAAATGGCGAGTTGCAAGTATGCGCCGCGTCGAGGCGAGAGCTACATTTTCGCTCGCTCGCGCATCGGCAGAGTTGCGCGGGAAAACTGTTCGCCGCGGCCAGGCGGGAGCTTAATTTTTAAGGGTGCGGTTGGAGGAGGAGGGAGGAGGGAGGAAGGGAGGAGAGGGAGGAGAAGGAGGAGGAAAGGAGGAGGAGGAAAGGAAGGGAGGGAGAGAGGGAAGGAAGGGGCGCATCGCTGGGGCGAGAGCGGCACTTCGGCCGTCCGCGCGGGAGGTGCGCCCCCGCCCCACTCTTACGCCGCAGTTTGCAACATGGGCGAGTGGTGCTCAGGTTGAGACGAACATCGTGTTTCTTTACGGTAGGTTTGCGTCGTGTCGACCAGCGGCGACCCCAGCGCGGGCGTTCGAGGTTGAACGCCGCCGGCGACCCAGAATCGATCGATGTTGAACGATCGGACGTTGTGGCAGCGGCCGATCGTTCAAGGTTGAACGATCCCTGCGGTGTCAAAAACCAACGCTGGGGTCGGCACGACACGAACCTGCCGTACCGTTTTCACACGTAGAATGGAGGGTCACGGCCGGCTGCAGTGGAGAGTAGGAGTACAGTGAGGGAAAAGGGCAGGAGGAGGAGGGCGAGGAAGCGGAAAGAGGAGGGAAGAGGGCAAGAGAGAGGGCGAAGAATTTCCCGCCCTCCCTCGTTCCCTTCCCGTCCTTGCGTGCTCTCGCCTGCCCCCCCTCCCGACGTCCCCTCAGCCCCACTGGGATGCCAGGTCCGCGAGCATCCTCGAGGACGGCTCGCAGGTGGGCCGGGTGCGTACCAATTGCGGGGGCCCCTTCCGCCCCAGACCCCCGGAAAGGGCAGAGCCGGGAGGGGTACCGTTGAACAAATATAGTTTGGGATCCCCAGGTCGAACGTCTTGACGCGTCGCGTATCCCCACCAGGTGGGGATACGCGACGCGACGCGTCTTACCACCCCGACCTCTGTGTTACCCGACAGGCTGGGGCTGGCGTCCTCGGTCGTTCCCGTTCGCTCTTGGACGTTGGAACGTTTTCGCACCATTTTGGCTGCGCTTGGTGGTCTCGGTGCCTACCTCAGGCCTGTTGGACGCACCTGCATGCCCGTTCAGGAGCTGGCATGGCACCTGGATTGCATCGTCTTCCCTGGACGCTGTCGTGAGCCGCCTGTTCCGCGGCCCTGCGCGCGTTAGGTAATTTAGTCGCGTCCGCGGCCCGTTCGCGACCTTCCGCCGCTGGCGCTTCCGCCTGCGGCTGTATTTCTTATTATATATATATATATATATATATATATATATATATATATATATATATAATCTCCACCAGCCCATCCAGCAACCATGCCCAGGCCAGTCGCATTGATCGAGGAAGCGGGGGAGCAAGCAGTGGAACAAAGATGGGATCAGCCGTCAAACCGAAGGTCAAAGATCGGGGGTACCCATCGCTCGTTGGAACTAGGTATAGCTGTGTTCCCGGAGTCGAATCTATTTCAGGCGTCCTGCTATTTCAAACATCGAATGGCTCCTCTTCTCCTGTTCAGCGGGCGGGCGGTATCCCGATGTACTTACAACGCCGTCCTATTCCATGTGTCCACCCACTTCTTCCCAGCGACAGGCACCTATCTGCAATGCAGTCGGATTGGGAGATTTGGGGATCGTTCCTCCTCCTCCTCATTTCGCATGTTTCCCTCCTCTTCGTCCTGATCCCACCCCTTTCTCCTTCCTGCACAATGTAAGACTTGCCCTCCTCTCTCCCTGGGTTATGTCCGAGCGGCGCCCCTGTTCTCCCGTGCCTAGTTCTTGCTATGTTATCGGATGTCTAAGGTGGATGTGCCATCAGGTGCGTTTCGTGCGGAGCATTTCTGGTATGTGTCAAAGTGGTGTTCCCGCTGCATCATTGGGCACACTTCAAGACCGGCGCTCCCGTCGTTCAGAATGGCGCTCTCGTCACAGCGCGGGCCACACGTATGGGTCCGAGTCCTTTCTCATCGTGGTCGCCCCCTCCTTTCCCTTTTTTCCGCCGTGCCCTGGTCCTCCTGCTCCGCTCTGGCCCTCCTGCTGCGGCTGCTGTTCCTCCTCCCTTCTCATCGTCATCCTCCCGCTCTGCTCATCCACCTCCTCCTCCTCCTCCTCCTCCTCCTCCTCCTCCTCCCCTCCTCCTCCTCCTCCTCCTCCTCCTCCTCCTCCTCCTCCTCCTCCTCACTCGACGAGCACAGGTCCACCTTTCCTTTTCCTCCTCTCCTCCTCCTCCTCCTCCTCCTCCTCTCCTCCTCCTCCTCCTCCTCCTCCTCCTCCTCCTCCTCCTCCTCCTCCTCCTCTCCTCCTCCTCCTCCTCCCTCCTCCTCCTCCTCCTCCTCCTCCTCCTCCCCTCCCCCTCCTCCTCCTCCTCCTCCTCCTCCTCCTCCTCCTCCTTCTCCTCCTCCTCCTCCTCCTCCTCCTCCTCCTCCTCCTCCTCCTCCTCCTCCTCCTCCTCCTCTTCCTCCTCCTCCAGGCGTTTTGTGCTCGGACTGTTAAAGTTGCACGATCCCGCGAAACCCCAGCCGCCTGCCCGCCTGCCCGTGTTCAGCGGGCGGCGGTGCGCATGTGGGTTCATCCAGACGGCCGCGCGCCATAGCGGCTCGCCTTCGCCACCGTGGCACAGGAGGGTGAGGCGGCGGAGGGCCTCGGCCCGCCAGGCGATGCGCGTGCCAGTGAACCCCTTGCCCCATGGCGTGCGGCGGCCCCGCAAAGAGGTGGCGGCCCGACCTGGGCACGCGCTGCCACCAGGGCCTGCGGGTTCGCCAGCGATTGCGCGAGCCGCCAAATTTGCTAGGGCCGCGGCAGGAAGGGCTAGGGCAGGCCCACCGCCACGAGAGGTGGTCGTCCTCGCTCGGCACGGCCCCGTTCAGAGGGTGGTGGCCGTCCACCTCGACCTGCTGCTAATGCCGGCGGGGAGGCCACGGACCAGCTCCACCAGCACTGAGCCCCATGCGGTGGTCAAGTGCAGGCGTGCGCTCAAGGCCCTACGCGGGATCTACGGCGACATGCACCCGCTGGTGGTCGCCGCCAGGACGGAGCTCACACAGGCCGACGCCGAAGATCGCGCGACCATGGCTCCCGAGGATATGCTTCCCTCGGCCATCAACCGCCAGGCTACCAGAGAGACGGAGCGCGCCAAGCTCCAGGCGGAGGTCGACGGCCTCACGGAGCAGCTGGAGGTGGCCAACCCGAAGCCCTCGAACATCAAGCAGCAGTTGGTGGAGTCAAACGCGGAGGTGGCACAGGCCAAGTTGGTCAACACGCCACAGCCCTTCGGAGGCGACGCAGTTGCGACCGTCGTTTCGCTTCAGAGACTCCCCAGGAAGCCCACGATTCCATCCAGGGCTGCCAGGGCTGCGACGTCGGCAGTTCGATCCTGAAGCAGCTGGGGGTTCGGCGCGGCGGCGCCGCCTCCTCCAGACCAAGGGGCACCAGTCGTTTTTCGCGCCGCCAGCGCCAGCGCCGCCCTAACAGCGGGGCCACCACTCGCAGCAGCAGCATCACCACCACCAGCCGCACCTGCAGCAGCTCCAGAAGAAGTCACAGTGGCGATTCGGGGGTGCGCAGGCAGCACGTAGACGCGGACGTCGGGACCCTCGCAGGGTTACGACAGGCGCGACTGACATGAACGGGTACTGGTGGAGAACGTGTCAACAGTTTCTGATTGAGGGCGCGGGGGGCACCAAAATTGTGACCGTGCAAAAGCTGTGCACCGACGGCGAGACGAAGCTCGCACGTGGGCTCCGCGACACGGATGGCAGCCAGTCAGTGACCCGCGCCGGCGGCTGGAGCCCAGGCTGCCGAGCGCGGGGGCGGGGACCATTATCAGGACTCATGTGGACACTACGTTGCTGAGTAGAGATGGGGGCGCCACTGACGGTTTTGAGATCACGCGTTCGTAGGTGGCTACAGCGAGAGTGAATGTTGAAGCCTCTGGAGGTATCATCGCGGAGTCGGCCTACCTCGAGTCAGTTTCGCGGGGCGACTTCCTCGCCGCGCGCTACTTCAAGTTGGCGCGCGCGGCGGCGCGCGCGCTACTGCTCGACCCCATTCGCGTTCGCAGGAGATTTGCACGCAGAGCTTCACTTCTCGGACGGGCTGCGTCTATTCCAGGCGATACCTTCGGCACCGGTCGCGCCCGTCGGCGGGGGCGCGCAGGAGGGCAACTACTGGCGCATGCCGCGCCATCGACTGCAGGTTGACCTCGCCGGATTTCGTCGAGCACCATGGCAATCCGCAGTTCCTGAACGCTTGGGCCCCGCAGCCCCGCCAACCTGCGCGCGTCGATGTAGACGCGAGGCCGCGCGCGCGCCGGCAGCTTCACCCGCGGGCGCCCAGGCACGCCGATGCACGTCCGCTCTGGGCCACCGATTGCCCAGTTGCGCGTCGACACGCCCCCTAGCAGGACGCGCGCCGCGGACGGTGCGGGGACGGGCCTGGCGCGCAGGCGCTCCTCGTCGAGGTGCACGCGATCTTCGTCTCCTTCATAGAGCGCGATCTCCGCGGCACATGCCATCTGAAGGGGCCCAACGAGCGCCGTTGCCGAGCGGGGCGGCCCGCGCGCGCCCGACGCACAGCGGGGGGAGGCCTGCAGCGCGGCCGCCCCGCGGCGGGCCCGGAGGCTCGCCACGCGCGCGACCCCCCATGGATCTCCAGTGCTTTGGCTGCGCGGTGGAGCGACATGCAAGAACCTCGGAGACGGGCCAGGCTGCCCAGGGCATTTCGGCCATGACACCGCCGGGACATCCTTTCCGCCAGGGCGACCCAGCTGTTCGAGCGGGCTTGGTCTTTAACTTCGCGCGCGGGATGGACGCAGATTTTCCCCCCGCCCCACGGCGGTCTCCGTCTGCGCGGCGATAGCCACGCGGAGGCCCTCAAGCGAGAGGCGGCGTTCAAGCGCGCCAAGAGCATCCGCGAGTTGGCCCTGGACTAGACGGTCGCGGGAGCCGCTCCAGTCACCGGCATGACTGAGCTCAAGGGGCGGGCGCGCAGCGAGGTCGACAGGCTCGGCATTCGCAGCGCCGCGCCGCAGGCCGTGACAGACAACCAGATGAACTTCTGGAGCGACATCTGGCAGGGCGACGCGGAGTCGGCCCACGGGAAATGACCGCGAACGATGCCCCCTTTTCTCCGCTAGCCCACCAAAAAAGTGCACCCTGCCCAACCAGTCAGCGAGTTTGACGCGGACCGCATAGCCGACAAGGAGGGGGATCCTGGCCGACCGCGTCCGCCCCTTGCTCCTGGAGACGCTGCCCAAGCCGACGACAGTGGAAGTCCGGAGGGCCGCGAGATCGCTCGCGTGGAAGATTGCTCACGAGGTGGGGGCGCCACGTATCCACAGACAGATTCCCTCCTCTTTGACGATGCCATAGCACTGGTTCTCTACATCCCCTGGGCCAGTGAGGCATGGGGCACGCGATCGCCTAGCATCGCGGCGACTCACGCGATGCTCCGCGCGAAGCCCCAGCGCGGCCCCAGGCCGATCGCCCTCCCCCCTTCCACGCACCAGGCGCGCGCGAAGGTCAGGTTCGCGCGCGTCGGGGGGCGGGCAGCTGCCAGCGCTCGACGGCGCTTCGCAGCGGGCACGGGGCGCGCGACCATCGAAGCGAGCGCCCGCACAATAGTCCGCGCAGGGGGGCCGACACCGAGGCGGGGGGCGCCGTCGTCGCGGCCCTGGTGAACATGAGCAAGTGTTTCGACCGGGTCGTCTTGGGCCAAGATTGCCTACGCGGCGAAGCACATTGAATTTCCTGGGGCGCCCCGTCGGAGCGCGTCGGCCACGCGCGCAGCTCCGAGACGCACCAGGCGGGGGGGGACGCACTCCAACGCGGTGCGCACTAAGCGCGGTGCGCTCCCAGACTGCTCGGCGTCGACGAACCTCTTGCAACTAGTACGGATGATGCCGCTCGATGTCTACCTCGTCTAGATATCGAGCACACCGCGCGCGCTGGCCGGACACGCGCGGACGACGCCACCCTGCAAACCATGATGGACATGAAGGACATAATTAAAATGGTTCGGTCGGCGATTGGCCGGCTCGCCGCGTTTCTTCAAGCGCCGGACCTACCGATCGCGACCGACAAGGCGAAGACCTGAGTTCATTGGAGCAGGTCGCGAAGCAGGTGGCTGGGGAACTTCGCAGGCACGGCTTCGCGGCGGCGAACCAGCTCAGCGCGCTAGGCTTGAAATGCAGGGCTGAGGCCAAATTGGCGCATGCGGCAAGCCACAATCGGGCGCGCGAGATCAAGGAGAGACCCCTAGGATCGCCAGGAGGATAATTAGCCAAGCCATGCTTTACACCAACCATGACGCACGGGCTGCATGCGGCGGGCGGGGCACCTTCGACCCGAGCCACGATGGCGACCGCCGCGGCGCGCACTGGCTGGAGCAAAGCACAGCATCATCGACATGGCTGGCGTCGCTGCAGGAGGGAGCCCCGCACCGCATATGCCAGAATGCACGGCGACGCTGGAGCCGCACTACTCGCGGGCCAAGATGGTCTTCGAGAAGCAGGTGCTGATGGACATCTCGGGGCAGGCGCGGCGGCGGCACTTATCGGCGCTTCCTGCAACGGCAACGCGGGGAAAGGTTGCGGGGCAACGCGGGGCGGCCCCCCCAACCTCCATCGAACAGGATGGCGGGCTCACTTCACGACGCGCTGGGAGACGGGCAACGGGATGATTTTGGACCCGACGACGCTCGCACCTGCGTGGACGCGCACGGCGGCGCGCAGGAGCTACTGATCGCGGAAGTCGGAGGAGTGGGCAACCAAGAAAGAGCACGCATCTGAATTACCACCGGACCCACAGGATCCACGAGGCAATTGGATAGAGCCGATATCTGCCATGCCCCAAACCTCCCCACAGGCAGCTAAGTGGAACCTGAAGCCGGGCGCGAGATGGTTTCTGAGACCCACGGCGATTGGAGCACGGTGGTCACGGCGGCGCTTGTTCACCAAGAGATACGTGGATTCGCAGCATTGCCTCTGCTGTCCCGCGCAGCGCGGCCACCTTCACCGTCGACTCTGGCCGCGCCCAAACTCGGAGGACATGCGAGCGGAAGCTGCCGACGTGGATTTACAAAGACGGGCGCTTCCGGCGTTGCCTGGCGCACTGATGCCGAGGGCCCCCTCGCCTGCGGCGCCGCCGCCCATGGGGGCGCAACGCGGGTTCTGCTGCGTGGGGGGTCAGATCATGACCCTCGCGGGCACGGTCTGCGCGGATGGCTCGGCGAGGTGCCCGCTGCATTGTCCAGAAGCTAACAGGGCGGGATGGGGGTTAGCCGCGCTGGAAGGCCGACGCCACGGGGGCCTGGCGTCTGGGCCCCTCCCTGGCCCGCAGTGCTCCAGCGGTGCTCCAGGTGCTCGAGCACGGCCAGCTGCCACGATGCATCAAGACGGCCTGCGTCGGCCTCGTGGAAGCGCTGGCTGCAAGAAGCACTGGACACACGCGTGACGGAGGAATGTGGATCTGCCCCGCCTGGTGTCCCACATTATCGACGATTTGGGCGGCCAGACGTACTCGGCGGTGGGAAACGCCATCACCACCGAGGCGCACATCGACAAGATAGGCAACGACTTCGCGGACACGGCTGCAAAGAAGGGCACGGCGCTCCACGGCTTCCCCGAGGAGGCTCACGAGCAACACGCGCAGTTCCCCGACTCCTCGGCGAGCTGCGCCAGGCCGCCGCAACGCCCATGCCGACTTCGACAGGAGGGCGCCCGACCGCGTGGCCACAGTAGGCCGCAAGAGCCGCCGCGCCT
>CAUYUJ010017590.1:111187-128687 GCA_963575745.1 Prorocentrum cordatum
AGTGAGCGCAGAGAGAAAGACAGAGAGAGGGGGGAGCGAGTGAAAGAGAGAAATAAGAGAGAGAGAGAGAGAGAGACAGAGACAGAGAGTGAGGGTAAGAGAGGGGGTGCGGCTCGTACATATACTGGTATATCATATAGGCTCATCAGATTCACGCGCAAGCGGGTACAATTATATGCATGGGGAGAGAAAGAGAGAGAGAGAGAGAAGGAGAGAGAAAGAGAGTGACAGAGAGAGAGAGAGAGAGAGAAAACAGGTACTGAACACCAGCAAAACAAAATGATTGAGATATGGAGAGAGAGGAGAGAGAAATAGAGAGAGGAAAAAGAGAGAGAGAGAGAGAGACAGAGAAAACAATTAGCCTGGCGAAGGACCCAACCATATGCAGTTGTGAATGCCGCAATTGTGCTGGGTGGTGGCGGACGCATGCGGGCGGTGCCACTGGGACCTTCGGTGGAGCTCCCTATGGGGCCACGAAACGCTGTACTGGGTGGGTGAGACGCGGTCAGCAAGGGCTGTGCTGCGTGGTGGCGGACGCATGCGAGCGGTGCCACTGGGACCTTCGGTGGAGCTCCCTATGGGGCCACGAAACGCTGTACTGGGTGGGTGAAACGCAGGCAGGGAGCAAGGGCTGTGCAGGGTGGTGGCGGACGCATGCGGGCGGTGCCGCTGGGACCTTTAGTGGAGCTCCCTATAGAGCTACGAAGCGCTGTTCTGGGCGGGTGAAGCGCAGGGAACAACGGCTGTGCTGGGTGGTGGCGGACGCAAGCGGGCAGTGCCATTGGGACCTTTGGTGGAGCCCCCTATGGGGCCACGAAACGTGCGAGGGGTGTGCCAGAATGGGGTGTGGAACCGCATGCCAGCGCAGCCACTGGGGCCTTCGGTGGAGCTCCCTATGGAGCCACGAAACGTGTGAGGGGTGTGCCGAAATGGGGGGTGGAACCGCATGCGAGCGCAGCCACTGCGGCGTTCGGTGGAGCTCCCTATGGGGCCACGAGACGTGTGAAGGGCGTGCCGAAAAAGGGGGTGGAACCGCATGCGAGCGCAGCCACTGGGGCCTTCGGTGGAGCTCTCTATGGGGCCACGAACCGTGTGAGGGGTGTGCCGAAATGGGGGGGGGAACCACATGCGAGCGCAGCCACTGGGGCGTTCGGTGGAGCTCCCCATGGAGCCACCCACGAAGCGTGTGAGGGGTGTGCCGAAATGGGGGGTGGAACCGCATGCGAGCGCAGCCACTGGAGCTTCGGTGGAGCTCCCTATGGGGCCACGAAACGTGTGAGGGGTGTGCCGAAATGGGGGGTGGTGCATGAGGGGTGTGCCACCAGGGGTGTGCCGAAATGGGGGTGGAACCGCATGCGAACGCAGCCACTGGGGCCTTCGGTGGAGCTCCCCCTGGGGCCACGAAACGTGTGAGGGGTGTGCCGAAATGGGGGGTGGAACCGCATGCGAACGCAGCCACTGGGGCCTTCGGTGGAGCTCCCTATGGGGCCACGAAACGTGTGAGGGGTGTGCCGAAATGGGGGGTGGAACCGCATGCGAACGCAGCCACGGGGCCTTCGCTGGAGCTCCCCCTGGGTGCCACGAAACGTGTGAGGGGTGTGCCGAAATGGGGGTGGAACCGCATGCGAACGCAGCCACTGGGGCCTTCGGTGGAGCTCCCTATGGGGCCACGAAACGTGTGAGGGGTATGCCGAAACGGGGGGGTGGAACCGCATGCGAACGCAGCCACTGGGGCCTTCGGTGGAGCTCCCCCTGGGGCCACGAAACGTGTGAGGGGTGTGCCGAAATGGGGGGCGGAACCGCATGCGAACGCAGCCACTGGGGCCTTCGCTGGAGCTCCCTATGGGGCCACGAAACGTGTGAGGGGTGTGCCGAAATGGGAGGTGGAACCGCATGCGAACGCAGCCACTGGGGCCTTCGGTGGAGCTCCCTATGGGGCCACGAAACGTGTGAGGGGTGTGCCGAAATGGGGGGTGGAACCGCATGGGAACGCAGCCACTGGGGCCTTCGCTGGAGCTCCCCCTAGGGCCACGAAACGTGTGAGGGGTGTGCCGAAATGGGGGGTGGAACCGCATGCGAACGCAGCCACTGGGGCCTTCGCTGGAGCTCCCCCTGGGGCCACGAAACGTGTGAGGGGTGTGCCGAAATGGGGGGTGGAACCGCATGCGAACGCAGCCACTGGGGCCTTCGGTGGAGCTCCCCCTGGGGCCACGAAACGTGTGAGGGGTGTGCCGAAATGGGGGTGGAACCGCATGCGAACGCAGCCACTGGGGCCTTCGGTGGAGCTCCCCCTGGGGCCACGAAACGTGTGAGGGGTGTGCCGAAATGAGGGGTGGAACCGCATGCGAACGCAGCCACTGGGGCCTTCGCTGGAGCTCCCTATGGGGCGAAACGTGTGAGGGGTGTGCCGAAATGGAGGGTGGAACCGCATGCGAACGCAGCCACTGGGGCCTTCGGTGGAGCTCCCTATGGGGCCACGAAACGTGTGAAGGGTGTGCCGAAATGGGGGGCGGAACCGCATGCGAACGCAGCCACTGGGGCCTTCGCTGGAGCTCCCTATGGGGCCACGAAACGTGTGAGGGGTGTGCCAGAATGGGTGTGGGAGGGGGAGGAGGGGGGAGGAGGGAGGAAGGAAGGAGGCGGGAACGCGGGGCACCGTCTCTTCAGAACGAGGACCCAACACCACAGGATGGTTGGGAAAGAGAGAGAGAGAGACCAAAAACCGAGATGGGAACCGGGAACCGCGGGAACTTTGGAACAATGCGCTGGGAACTAGGTTCATTGGGAGCCGGGATCCGGGAACTGGGAAACGGGACCCCGGAACCGGGAATCAGCATTTGGGAACCTGGAACCTAGAACAGGTGGGAACCAGGAGCTTGGAATTGGGAACCAAAACCCGGGAACGGGGAATGTGCAGGGAACCGGAAACGGGGAACCCGGAACCCCGATCCGGGAACCGGGAACCGAGAACCGGGAATCGGGAACCGGGATCTCGTTGACTAAAAGATGTTATTTTCCTCCCTCTACTCCTCCTCCCTCTCTCTCGCCCCTCCCCATCCCCCCTCCCCCTTCTCCTCTCCTCCTCCTCCTCCTCCTCCTCCTCCTCCTCCTCCTCCTCTCCTCCTCCTCCTCCTCCTCCTCCTCCTCCCTCCTCCTCTCCCTCCTCCTCCGCCTCCGCCTCCAGCATTCCTACAATCCGCATCCGCTCCGCAATCCGCATCGGCAATTCCGCATCGCATCCGCATCTCCGCATCCGCATCCGCATCCGCATCCGCATCCGCATCGCATCCTCCTCCCTCCTCCTCCTCCTACCTCCTCCTCCTCCTCCTCCTCCTCCTACACCTCCTCTTCCTCCTCCTCCTCCTCCTCCTCCTCCTCCTCCTCCTCTCTCCTCCTCCTCCTCCCTCTCCTCCTCCTGCCTCCTGCCCTCCCCTCCTCCCTCCTCCTCCTCCTCCTCCCTCCTACACTCCTCCTCCTCTCCTCCCTCCTCCTCCTCCTCCTCCTCCTCCTCCTCCTCCCTCCCTCCTCCTCCTCCTCCCTCCTCCTCCTCCTCCTCCTCCTCCTCTCCTCCTCCTCCTCCTCCTCCTCCTCCTCCTCCTCGCTCCTCCGCATCCGCATCCGCATCCGCATCCGCATCACTCATCCGCATTCGCAATCCGCATCCGCATCCAGCTCCGCATCCGCATCCTCATCATCCTCCTCCCTCCTCCTCCTCCGTCCTCCTCCTCTCCTCCTCTCCCTCCTCCTCCCTCCTCCCCTCCTCCTTCCTCCTCCTCCTCCCTCCTCCTCCCTCCTCATCCTCCTCCTCCTCCTCCTCCTCCTCCTCCTCCCTCCTCCTCCTCCTCCTCCTTCCTCCTCCTCCTCCTCCTCCTCCTCCTCCCCCGCCACCCCCCCCCCCTGGCCGCGCCCGCCCTCGAGATATCGATGGCCGACGTCGTCGCGTAGCGGGCCGACATGCCCGCCCGACGCGGCGGGCGCCGGCACGACCTCTGCGAGGCTTGTGGCCTCCAGAGGGGCCCCGACGGCGGGGCAGAGGGCGCCCGGCCTGCACCGCACCAGACCAGGGAGGGATGCTCGGTGGCGGAAAAGAGGGGGGTGATGACTAGGGGGGGGGGGGGGGATACCATGGCGTGGGCCATGATATCTTCCCAGATTTCGTGGCGCCTCTTGTTATTTCCTTACGTCCCTGGCCCCCCCGCTGGGCCGCGCACATGCCGCCGGTCATGATTTGCACCCCCCCCTCTTGGACACCCCCCTCTTTGCCGCCCCCGAAGGGAGGGATGATCGGGACGATCGAAATGGGTACGGAAAGAAACCCAGACATGATCGCGTCGTTCAAAAATCAGGACCCTCGCTGGGCCTCGGGACCGTCAGCAAATTACTCAGGATGAAGAACTGGTGCCAGGGAAAGGGTCGGGACTTCCGGGGGCGCCGTCCTGCAAAAATCAGGACGTCGCATGTCTGAGATGGGTACGAAGCCCAACAGCAGTTCCTGATCATTCTGAACGGGACTCGATGTCCGCGCCGCCGCGGACATTGTTTTTTTAGCATGGAGCCGCCTGCCCAACAGCGGCCGCTGTCGTTTTTGGTCTACGTTTGTCGTTGGGCATCGTATTCATTTCCTCCGTACCCATTCCGGGTGTCCAAAATGAGGAGGGAGAAACACACACAGACACAAATAATCGCCGATTCCCATGAAAGACAATGGAAATCATGGGACGTGGAGGGGGATTCGAACCTCTAGACAGCAGGCAAAAGATGAGAATTCTCGGGCTTGTCTCTATTAGGGCCCCTTCAGGGAGGACCGGGGTCGTCCCAGGAGGGGGGCGACGAGAGGAGGGGCATATGACCTCCACATTATTGAACAATGCCATGTGGAGGTTTTCGTCGTTTTCGGCCTCCGGAGCCCCCGCCGGGCCCCGGAACAGTCAAAAAACGACTCAGGGTAAAAGGCCGGTCCCGGGGAACGGGTCGAGCCCTCCGGGGGCGTCGTATTGAAGAAGTTATACATCGGATTTGTGTGTGCATGGACGCAGCGGGGACGCGCATCCAGACACCGCGCGGTGATTTCCGCGGCCTCTGAAGGGGCTGCTGCGTTCAGGGTGCGTCGGAATCCCCCCCCACTTGCATTTCGCGCTTGCGGATTTTCAGGGCTGGGTTTCTTGCGACGGTTTCTTGCGGCCGCGTCCGTAATTTCGTTGCCATGGCCTGGCCACGCCATCTCTCAGATGCCATGGCCGCCCCCCTTCTTCTCTCGGCACGTCCCTGGCCCACCCCCCATGCCTCGGGCCACGGTTTGCTGACCGCCCTTCCACACCCTCCCAGTCGCCCCTGGGAGGGGAGGAGAGGGAAGGAGGGGCGAAGAACGGAGAGGGGGCGGACCTGCCGCTCGGGCCTGCCTCACACTGACGGGAGCTGCCGCGAAACGGGAACGGGCGCGGGCAAACACCCTCCCCTTGGCGCGGAGTAAGGAGTCCCCGACTGAAAAAAAGAGACCGGGTCTATGGCGATCAGGGCGTGACACGCCCTGTCTGCACACCCGAGCAACAGGCGCCAGCTTCCAGCGCGCTCTGGTCTGCCCGCATCGGCACCTCGGTGAACCGTGGCGCCACCTTGGGGCATCCCCCCCCAGAGGCCAGGGAACAATTGCCGGCTGTTCTGGCAGAGCACCCGAGAGAGGAGAGGCTAGCATTCGGTGCCAGCGGTGAGCTTCAAGGTGCGCTTGGAGGTTTCCCAGGAGGGCGACCCCAAGAGGAGCGGTCAGACGCAAGGCCTGTTGCAGGTCGCTCCAAGCGGATTGAGCCCGTTGGAATATGTCCAGCAGAGGGCTGGACTCTTCTTGGATGGCAGGAAGGGGCTGCGCAAGGTTAGTGGCACGTTGTTGCAGCGCCGTGATGCTAGCGATGAGAACCGTTTCCCGTTCCCGATCTGGCCGTTGCCTGGCAGCCCTGAGGTGTTGCCTGAGGGCGTGCCTGCGATCCGTTCGCTGCATGGGTGTTCCACCAGTGCTTGCGCCCGTTTGGGCGGCATGGCGGTCGCCAGTCCCCGCGCCCTGGTGGGAGGGGGAGACGACCTGGCGGCTATGGGTGGCGGCCGCGGGGGCGGGGTCTTGGTGGAAAACCGCCCGTTGAGGCACCGTTCCCGAGTGCTTTTGGTTTTGCCAGGGCCTCGACTACAGAAAGGGGAGCCCCCCAAAAAAGCTGACAGCCATGGTCGGGGGGACAACTCCGAAAAAATGGAATCGCACGTTGCCAATTGTTTTACGTCGCGGCGGGGCAGGGGCAATCCGCTCGCGCGTCCGAGCGAGACTGGGGCACGGCGTCGCGAATTAACCCGCATGCAAGAAGAATGGCGGGGGGCGAGGAGGCGGCCGCGTAGTGGGGGCGCCGGGCGCGCGGGCACTCGCGCGGCGGGGTTGCAGCGAGCGCGTGGGGGCGGCCGGGCTAAGGGGCAACTCTTGGCAGCTGCCGCGGGGCGGCATCGCGATGCACCCAGGGGCGCGGCCAGCAGCCGCAGTGCAGACGGAGCCCGGCAAGTGGGAGAAGGGGGGCAGCGGGCGGCTGGAGAACCGGGGCGCCAGGCGGGGGGAGGCAGCGGCGCGGGGGCCGGCGGCGGCCCGAGGGCGCAGAGCGCGAACGCGGCCAGCAGCTGCGAGAGCGGCCCGTCAAGGCAGAGAGCCGCGGGCGAGCCAGCGGCGAGGCGCGATTGGGCGGCCCAGCCGCAAGCCGCGGGGGCGCGGCGCAGGAAGCAAACGGCGGAGAAGCGAACGCCGTCCCGAAGCCGGCGCACGGCATCACAGCTTGGGACCAGGCGGAGCCCAGAGCAAGTGACGCACGGGCGGGGTTCCCGCGAGGGGAAAGAACGGGCCGCAACGGGTATCGTCCGAAGGGGCGCCGAGGAAGGCAACCACCAGGGGGCGGGAGAAAATGGGGGCGCCCCGCACGCCCAGAGGAGGGGCAGCACGGGCATGGAGGCGGGGCGGGAAGGCAAAAGCGGAGGTGAACCGCAACAGCGGATGCCCCCGAGCGGGGCTGCGGGAACAGCCACCAGCGAGACGCGGCCCAGCGCCCGGCTCGCTCGGCGAGAGGCGGGGGGCAGACCGCGGCGATTGCCCAGGTGGGGGCCGCAGAGCCGAGCAGCGGAGGGGAGCCAGCGGGGCGGTACTGCGCGCCGCCTGGATTTGACGGCGCGCGGGGGGCCCGAGCGGCGGGCACGCCCGCGAGAGGGGCGCGGCAGGGAAGGCACTTCACTGATGCGCAGACAGGTGGGCAGCGGGGAAGCACTTAACTGGTGCGCAGGCAGGTGAAGGAGCAAGGGGCGGTATCATCATGGGCTGGGGGGGCGCACCGCGGCCGTCGACTTCGGAACCAGGCATCACGCGAAGCACCGAACTGGTGCGCAGACAGGTGGACGAATGGTGCGGGCGCCTCCTGGGTTGGAAGGCACACCGCGGTCGTCGTCGTCGTCGTCGTAGCCAGGCAGGCGGGAGCACCTGAGTGGTGCGCAGACAGGTGGAGAATGTGCGCGGTGTACCCGGGTTGGGTGACCACGCGCCGCCGTAGGAGCCGAGGCGACGAGAGCGCCCACAAGGCATCCAGCTGTCCATCGGCCCTTAGAGCCCACGCAGTCGAGACTGGTCTCCTGCAGGCCAGGTCCCTTCGCTGTGCCGCTTGCCTCCCTGTCCTGCGCCAGCAGTCTGGCCCTGGCGGCTTTGCTACTGCCGCCAGACTTCGCCCCAGTCAACATCCAGGTGCCGATTGCTGCACAGGAGACGGACGTCGTAATCGACATTGGCCAGCTCAGCCACGAAGGCCTCGCAGAACTCTTCCTGGCCTGTAGTGGTGTAGGTACATTTGCCGCTGCCCGTTCCGTCGCGCCGGTCGCAGACCGCATTTAATCCCTCCACGAAGAGTGCACCGGACGACTGCTTCAGGCGGTGGACCACCGCTGCCCAGGTTTCGACCCTGTTTTCCGCGCGGGATCATTGCGGTGCCCACTGGATGTTGGACCGCGGGGTCTTGCGCAGCCGATTCTGGCGCTCGCCCCAGCCCCTCCCGCCGGAGGCAATTTCTGGTTGAGTCCCACGCGTCCCAGGTCTGCGTGCGATCCTAGTGATTGTCGCGGCCCCGACTTCACTGAGACGGAGTGCCTGAGACTCGTTTCGGCCCGCCGGGGGAAGCTTCCAGGGCGTCCCGACGTCATGCGGCACGTCTGTGACTGGCGGGCGAGTAGTAACGGCAAACGTCCGCATAGGCTCCGGGTGCGCCCCGATATGTACTTCCCGGGATCCCCGTATGTCTTACCTCGCAGGGAGGGCCAGGCCAGGTGGGTAGCGCTGGGCCCATCCCATACCGGTAGCCATAACCGTTGTCCAAAGGCATTGTTTGAACTACCCAGGGACGTACCCAACTACACCGGACCGCTCAATACAAAAAGCACTTAAGGATCCTCCGTGCTCTTGAACGCTTCGCCAAAGAACGTTGGGCCAGAGCCACATGTTTCACATTCGCGGCATCACTGTTAAGAGTCAGATCGTTGACAGGAAGGCGTCCGCGAGTGGGCGTGGGAACATGCTGATGAGGGGGAACTGGAGACATGCTTCGTGGGAGTAACAGCGCACCCCGCTAGGTTCTCATTGCAGAACAGCGCCATGCGCGCTATGGCAGAACAGCGCCCTGCGCTAAGCGCTGCAAGTGCCAGAGTGCACTACGGACAAAAGGCAACTGAAGCGTCAATGCGGCATGCGCACATGACAGCGCCATGCGTTCCGTGGCGCCCCATCCCGCTGCGATCTGCGATCAAACAGCGCAGCGAGGTCTCATGGTGTTCCCCGTGGGACACCCCTCCGCTGGACCTCTCAGGAGCCCACGAAAGTAGCGACAGCTTCGCAGATCACAGGCCCCCAAGGACGGCGAGGTGTCGTGGTGATCTGCGTAGGACGTACCTCCGCTGGGCCTTTCAGGAGCCCACGAGAGTGGCGACAGTTTCGCAGATCGCAGCCCTCCAGGGGACGGCGAGGTCTCGTGGTGATCTGCGTGGGACATACCTTTGTTGGCCCTCACAGAAACCCACGAAAGTGGCGACAGCTTTGCAGATCGCAGCCTGGACGAAGAGGTCTTGTGGCGATCTGCGTGGGACGTACCTCTGCTGGGCCTCCCAAGAGCCCACGAAAGTGGCGACAGTTTCGCAGATCGCAGCCCTCCCAGAAAACGGCGAGGTCTCGTGGTGATCTGCGCGGGACGTACCTCCGCCGGGCCTCTCAGGAGCCCACAAAGGTAGTGGCAACAGTTTCGCAGATCGCAGCCGCCCCACGGGGCGACGAGGTCTCGTGGTGATTTGCGTAGGACGTACTTCCGCTGGGCCTCCCAGAAGCCCACGAACGTGGCGACAGCTTCGCAGATCGCAGCCCCCCCAGAGGACGACGAGGTCTCGTGGTGATCTGCGTAGGACGTACCCCCGCTGGACCTCCCAGAAGCCCACGAAAGTGGTGACAGTTTCGCAGGTCGCAGGCCCCCGCGGGACGGCGAAGTCTCGTGGTGATCTGCGTGGGACGTACTTCTGTTGGCCCTCACAGGAGCCCCGAAAGTGGCGACAGCTTCGCAGATCGCACCCCCCCGCGGGACGGCGAGGTCTCGTGGTGATCTGCGTGGGACGTACCCCCGCTGGCCCTTCCAGAAGCCCACGAAAGTGGCGACAGTTTTGCAGATCGCAGGCCCCCCAGGGGACTGCGAGGTCTTACGAAAGTAGTGGCAACAGTTTCGCAGCTCGCAGCCGCCCCACGGGGCGACGAGGTCTCGCGGTGATCTGCGTAGGACGTACCCCCGCTAGCCCTCCCAGAAGCCCACGAACGTGGCGACAGTTTCGCAGATCGCAGCCCCCCCAGAAAACGGCGAGGTCTCGTGGTGATCTGCGTGGGACATACCCTCGCTGGCCCTCCCAGAAGCCCACGAAAGTGGCGACGGCTTCGCAGATCGCAGGCCCCCACGGGACGGCTAGGTCTTGTGGTAGTCGGCGTGGGACGTACCCCCGTTGGCCCCCCCAGAAGCCCACGAAATTGGCGACAGTTTCGCAGATCGCAGGCCCTCGCGGGACGGTGAGGTCTCGTGGTGATCTGCGTGAGACGTACACCCGCTGGCCATCCCAGAAGCCCACGAAAGTGGTGACAGTTTCGCAGATCGCAGGCCCTCGCGGGACGGCGAAGTCTCGTGGTGATCTGCGTGGGACGTACTTCTGTTGGCCCTCACAGGAGCCCCGAAAGTGGCGACAGTTTCGCAGATCGCACCCCCCCGCGGGACGGCGAGGTCTCGTGGTGATCTGCGTGGGACGTACCCCCGCTGGCCCTTCCAGAAGCCCACGAAAGTGGCGACAGTTTTGCAGATCGCAGGCCTCCCAGGGGACGGCGAGGTCTTACGAAAGTAGTGGCAACAGTTTCGCAGCTCGCAGCCGCCCCACGGGGCGACGAGGTCTCGCGGTAAGCCCACGAACGTGGCGACAGTTTCGCAGATCGCAGCCGCCCCAGAAAACGGCGAGGTCGCGTGGTGATCTGCATGGGACATACCTCTGTCGGCCCTCCCAGGAGCCCGCGAAAGTGGCGACGGTTTCGCAGATCGCAGGCCCCCCAGTGATCTACGTGGGACGTAATTCCGTTGGCTCTCCCTTGAGCCCATGAAAGTGGCAACAATGTCGCAAATCGCAGCCCCCCAGGGGGCGACGAGGTCACGAGGCAGGGAGGAGGAGGAGGAGGAAAAACACGAGGAAGAGGAGAATGGAGGGAGTAAGGAGGAGGAGGAGGAGGAGAAGGGGGAGGAGGTGGGGACCGCAGTGTTCTATTCAAAACAAGTGCTCAACACAGGAGGGTTGGGAAAACATGAAGTATGTGGTTGCTGTTCTTGTTGCCCAGAAGGGCTGGAACGTGCAATGTTGCATGTTCTGGTGATTTTGTGGTTGGGGATAGGCTGCGCAGCGCTTGTCGTTGTGAACATGGCATTGAACGCTGAACGGTAAGTGCGGGAGCGAAACATGCTGTGGAAAGTGGTGGGTGTCGTGTGATGCACGGTTGGTCGCATAGGTGTATGTGTGCGTGTGTGTCATTCTTGACGGACAGCACACCGAGCATAAGTGTTTTGGCGAAGTGTTTTGATCAGGGAAGTGTGGGATCATTCAGTGTAACGTGAGGAAGCCGTCAAACCAAATTGTTGGATCAGCCGGGGCACGCCCAGGAGTGAAACACGTATACATTCCCGGCCTTGCCGAATGAGGGAGGGCGAAGGAGAATGATGAGGAGGCGGGGGGAGGAAGAGGAGCGGGAGGAACAAAAGGACGACGAGAAGGAACAAACACAAAGGAGGAGTGAGGGGAACAGGAGTATGAGGGCGAGCAGCAGGACTATGATCTTGATTGCGCGCGTTCTCACTCAGCTTCGGGTTGGCCCTCGTTGCGGAAAGGATGACGCTGATGATGATTAAGATGATGATGATGCTGATGATGATGATGATGACGATGACAGTAATGGTGATGATGATGGCGACGGTGATGGTGATGGTGATGGTGATGGTTGTGGTGATGATTCTGATGAATATAATGATTATGATGATGGTGGTGATGGCGATGGTGATGGTGATGGTGATAGTGATGACGATGAAGTTGCTGCTGCTGCGGCTGCCGCTGATCATGATCGTGATGATGATGACGATGATGGTGATGATGCTGATGCTGCTGATGATGATAATAATGATGATGACGACGACGACGATGATGATGTTGCTGATGATGATGGTGATGGTGATGATGATGATAATGATGATGATGGTGGTGGTGGTGATGGTGGTGGTGTTGGTGGTTGGTGGTGGTGGTGGTGATTATGATGATTATGATGATGATTCTGATGATGGGTGGTGGTGGTGGTGGTGGTGGTGGTGGTGGTGGTGGTGGTGGTGGTGGTGGTGGTGGTGGTGGTGGTGGTGGTGGTGGTGGTGGTGGGTGGTGGTGGTGGGTGGTGGTGGTGGTGGTGGTGGTGGTGGTGGTGGTGGTGGTGGTGGTGGTGGTGGTGGTGGTGGTGGTGGTGGTGATGGTGGTGATGGTGGTGATGGTGGTAATGATGAGGAGGAGAAGGAGGAGGAGGAGGAGGTAGAGTAAGGGCGGGCGAGGAGGAGGAGGAGATGGAGGATGAGGAGGAGAAGGATGGAGGAATAGGCGATAGCGACCCCAGGCCCCAGGTTTTCCCCAGACCGCGACGGGTAGGGCCGCTGCGCGCGCGGCGGCCTCGGCCCACTCTGTGTGGGAAAGGCGGCGGCCTTAGGCCACTCTGCGTGGCAGCGCCCAGTACGCGCGAGGCGCAGGGCCGCCCTGCGAAAATAACCCTGGCGAAGGACCCAACCATATGCAGTTGTGGGTACCGCAATTGTGAAAATCTTCTTCGGTGAAACTCCCTATGGGGCCACGAAGCGCTGCACTGGGTGGGGGGGAGCGCTGTTCTGGGTGAGTGGTGTGTCAAGTAAGGCTTCCGGGACGCACGCGGACGGTCCCACTGGGGGCTTCGGTGGAGCTCCCTATGGGGCCACGAAACGCTGTACTGTGTAAGTGAAAATGCCAAATTGGGCTTCCAGGACGCATGCGGACGGTCCCACTGGAGGCTTCGGTGGAACTCCCTATGGGGCCACGAAGCGCTACACTGGGTGGGTGAAAATGCCAAGTTGGACTTCCGGGACGCATGCGGACGGTCCCACTGGGGGCTTCGGTGGAGCTCACTAAGGGGCCACGGAACGGTAAAAATGCCACGTTGGGCTTTCGGGACGCATGCGGACGGTGGCACTGGGGGCTTCTGTGGAGTTCCCTACGGGGCCACGGAATTTTGGACTGGGTGGGTGGAAATGCCACAATGGGTGTTTCGGGACGCTTGCGGACGGTCCCACTGGAGCCTTCGGTGGAGCTCCCTGTGGGGCCACGAAACGCTGCACTGGGTGGGTGAAAATGTCACATTGGGTGTGCGGAACACATGCGGACGGTGGCACTGGGTCCGTCGGTGGAGCTCCTTTTGGGGCCACGAAACGCTGTAATGGGTTTGTAAAAATGCCAAATTGCATGTTTCAGGACGCACTCGGACGGTCCCACTGGGGCCTTCGGTGGAGCTCCCTATGTGGCCACGAAACGCTGTACTGAATGAGGGGGACGCATGTGGACGGTAGCACTGTGACCTTCGGTCGGGCTCCCTGTGGGGCCACGAAACGTTGTACTGAGTGGGGGGACGCATGTGGACGGTGGCACTGGGGCCTTCGGTGGAGCTCCCTATGGGGCCACGAAACGCTGTACTGAGTGGGGGGTACGCATGTGGACGGTGGCACTGGGGCCTTCGGTGGAGCTTCCTATGGGGCCACGAAACGCTGCACTGAGTGGAGGGGACGCATGTGCTCGGTGGCACTGGGGCCTTCGGTGGAGCTCCCTATGGGGCCACGAAGCGCTGCACTGAGTGGGGGGGGACCTTCGGTGGAGCTCCCTATGGGGCCACGAAACGTTGTACGGAGTGGGAGGAACGCATGTGGACGGTGGCACTGGGGCCTTCGGTGGAGTGGGGCCACGAAGCGCTGTACACGCATGTGGACTGGGGCCTTCGGTGGAGCTCCCTATGGGGCCACGAAACGCTGTACTGAGTGGGGGGACGCATGTGGACGGTGGCACTGGGGCCTTCGGTGGAGCTCCCTATGGGACCACGAAACGCTGTACTGAGTGGTGGGGACGCATGTGGACGTTGGCACTGGGGCCTTCGGTGGAGCTCCCTATGGGGCTACGAAGCGCTGTACTGGGTGGGTGAAACGCAGGGAAGAGAGGGGGATTAGGGAGGAGGAGGGGGAGGGGGAGAGGAGGAGGAGGAGGAGGAGGAGGAGGAGGAGGAGGAGGAGGAGGAGGAGGAGGAGGAGGAGGAGAAGAAGAACGCGGGGACCGTCTCTTCAAAACGAGGACCCAACAACACAGGTTGGTTGGGGAAAAAATTATCCTGGCGAAGGACCCAATCATCTGCAATTGTGGGTACCGCAATTGTGAAAATCTTCTTCGGTGAAACTCCCTATGGGGCCACGAAACGCTGCACTGTGTGGGGGGGAGCGCTGATCTGGGTGAGTGGTCTGTCAAGTAAGGTTTCCGGGACGCATGCGGACGGTCCCACTGGGGACTTCGGTGGAGCTCCCTATGGGCCACGAAACGCTGTACTGGGCAAGTGGAAATGCCAAATTGGGCTCCCGGGACGCATGCGGACGGTCCCACTGGAGGCTTCGGTGGAACTCCCTATGGGGCCACGAAACGCTGCACTGGGTGGGTGAAAATGCCAAGTTGGACTTCCGGGACGCACGCGGACGGTCCCACTGGGGGTTTCGGTGGAGCTCACTAAGGGGCCACGAAACGCTGTATTGGGTGGGTAAAAGTGCCACGTTGGGTTTTCGGGACGCATGTGGACGGTGGCACTGGGGCTTTCGGTGGAGTTCCCTACGGGGCCACGAAATTTTGGACTGGGGCCACGAAACGCTGTACTGAGTGGGTGGGACGTATGTGGACGGTGGCACTGGGGCCTTCGGTGGAGCTTCCTATGGGACCACGAAACGCTGTACTGAGTGGGGGGGACGCATGTGGACGGTGGCACTGGGGCCTTCGGTGGAGCTCCCTATGGGACCACGAAGCGATGTACTCAGTGGGGGGGACGCATGTGGACGGTGGCATTGGGGCCTTCGGTGGAGCTCCCCATGGGGCCACGAAACGCTGTACTGAGTAACCGCATGCCGATGATAATAAAGGGACCCCCCCCCTTCAGTGTTTAGAGTTGATTATCGTCGCCCTATACAAAATTCAAATTGGGCGGCGAGCGCTGAGGCCGAACTTCATTATCACCTCGAAACGCTATGTTGAGATAGCAACATCAAGCGATGTTGATATAGCAACATCAAGCGAAGCGATCACACATGAACTTGTTTTATCTCTGGGGTTGATTATCCATGGAAAGGGGAGCACATGAGCTACCCTACATGAGCACTTAAAAAAATCAAGTTTCATAAAGCGTTTGTAAATTAAAATTGAAAGATTTGGAACTTTCCATTGTTCCGTTCTTCTTCTCTTATTATTATTTTCTTCTTCTCTTCTTTTTATTATTATTATATTTTCCTCTTCTTCTTTTATCTTTCTATCTGTCCTCACGCTCGCCTGAACTTTTTTCTCCCTGGGTATGATTATCCATGGAAAATGAAGCACATGAGCTACCCTACACGAGCACTTAAAAAAAAACAATGTTCATAAAGCGTTTGCAAATTAAAATTGATAGATTTGGAACTTTGGATTTGTCATTTCTTCGTCCTCTTCTTATTATCCTCTTCTTCTTTCTTATTATTATTCTACTGTATTATTATTCTTTTATAGTTCTCTCTGTCCCCACGCTCGCCTGAACTTTTTTATCTCTGGGGTTGGTTATCAATGGAAATTGAGGCACATGAGCTACCCTAAACAATTGTCATAAAGCGCTTGTAAATAAAATCTAATAGATTTGAAACTCGAGATTTTTTCTTCTCTTCGTCTTTCTCCTCCTCCTGTCATTTCTTTTATTTTATTGTTTATTATTTTTATGTTTCTTTTTTATATATAGTTTCCTCCATTACTCCGCCCGCCTGAACTTTATTATCGCCGCCGTTGATTATCTAGGGACGCCGAGGCGGATGAGCTATTCCGATGATATTTCTATGAAAACTAAACGCCAAGGATGTCTCAAAACGTGCTCGGCTTGGTCTCCTCTTGATCATCTCTTACTTCGAGATTATGCTGAGGTCTGCTGGGCTACTTCTATTATCTCTCCCTGAACCCCGAACTTTATTATCCCCTAGTGTTTATTCTCACGGGCATGAGGTTAGGGGGGACGCATGTGGGCGGTGGCACTGGGGCCTTCGGTGGAGCTCCCTATGGGACCACGAAACGGTGTACTGAGTGGGGGGGCGCATGCGGACGGTGGCACTGGGCCGTCCGTGGAGCTCCTTATGGGGCCACGAAACGCTGTACTGACTGTGGGGGACGCATGTGGACGGTGGCACTGGGGCCTTTGGTGGAGCCCCCTTTATGGGGCCACGAAACGCTGTACTGAGTGGGTGGGACACATGTGGACGGTGACACTGGGGCCTTCGGTGGGGTTCCCTATGGGGCCACGAAACGCTGTACTGAGTGGGGGGGACGCATGTGGACGGTGGCACTGGGGCCTTCGGTGGAGCTCCCTATGGGGCCACGAAACGCTGTAGTGAATGGGGGGGACGCATGTGGACGGTGCCACTGGGGCCGTCGGTGGAGTTCCCTACGGGGCCACGAAACGCTCTACTGAGTGGGGGGGGCGCATGTGGATGGTGGCACTGGGGCCTTCGGTGGAGCTCCCTATGGGGCTACGAAACGCTGTGCTGGGTGGGTGAAATACAAGGAAGAGGGGGAGGAGGGAGGAGGAGGGAGGAGGGGGAGGAGGAGAGGGAGGAGGAGGAGGAGGAGGAGGAGGAGGAGGAACGCGGGGACCGTCTCTTCAAAACGAGGACCCAACAACACAGGTTGGTTGGGAACAAACACACACACACACACACACACACACACACACACACACACACACACACACACACACACACACACACACACACACACACAACACACACACACACACACACACACACACATACACACACACACACACACCAAAAAAACAACAATTATCCGGGCGAAGGACCCAATCATATGCAGTTGTGGGTACCACAATTGTGAAAATCCTCTTCGGTGAAACTCCCTATGGGGCCACGAAGCGCTGCACTGGGTGGGGGGGCACGCTGTTCTGGGTGAGTGGTGTGTCAGGTAAGGTTTCCGGGACGCATGCGGACGGTCCCACTGGGGGTTTCGGTGGAGCTCCCTATGGGGCCACGAAACGCTGCATTAGGCAAGTGAAAATGCCAAATTGGGCTTCCAGGACGCATGCGGACGGTCCCACTGGAGGCTTCGGTGGAACTCCCTATGGGGCCACGAAACGCTGTACTGGGTGGGTGAAAATGCCAAGTTGGACTTCCGGGACGCATGCGGACGGTCCCACTGGGACTTCGGTGGAGCTCACTAAGGGGCCACGAAACGCTGTATTGGATTGGTAAAAATGCCACGTTGGGTTTTCGGGACGCATGCGGACGGTGGCACTGGGGCCTTCGGTGGAGTTCCCTACGGGGCCACGGAATTTTGGACTGGGTGAAAATGCCACAATGGGTGTTTCGGGACGCTTGCGGACGGCCCCACTGGGGCCTTCGGTGGAGCTCCACGTGGTGCCACGAAACGTTGCACTGGGTGGGCATAAATCCCACATTGGGTGTGCGGGACGCAGGCGGACGGTGGCACTGGGGCCTTCGGTGGTCCCTATGGGGCCACGAAACGCTGTAATGGGAAATTGCGTGTTTCAGGACGCACTCGGACGGTCCCATTGGGGGCTTCGGTGGAGCTCCCTATGTGGCCACGAAACGCTGTA
>CAUYUJ010017590.1:131187-156187 GCA_963575745.1 Prorocentrum cordatum
GCTCGCGGTCCCTGCCCTTAGTCGGGCCCCTCGTCGCCTCGCTCCTCCACTGGCGGCTGCCCTACCCCTCTGGCCCATGGCGTGGAAAGCTTGATAACTGTAATTCCTGAGTGGCCTCCATCTTATCACAAGCACTTCGCCCTTGGGGGGTCGAAACCTTGGCGGCCAGCCTGGCCCTTTTAATTTCCATCGCAGCTGAGCGGTACCACGTGCCTATCATATCCCTCGTGCGCCCTTCCTTCCTTAGCTGTTTTACTTGCTCGAAAGCTGCATTTACTTCGCACCGCTTCCACTGCACTTTCGGACAATGGGCAAACGCGCGGGCCAGATGACCGAGGCCCAGTCGAAGAAGACCGCGAAGGCGTCCTCCGCTGCTCAGGAATCGAACGTTGAAAACGGCAGGACGGTCGTGAATAAGTTGATGGACGAAAACCCGACTAAGGTTTCAGATTTGGCGCTCTGGTTGATGAATGGCGGCTTGGTTGCCACGGTCAAGGAGAAGGCGGCTGGCGAGATGTCCCGCGGGACCCTGGCCATTGCTGATCTCCCGAAGAAGTGGATGACGGACCAGCTCATCAAGCTGGAGCCCGCGTTGACGGCCGACCTGATGCTCAAGATCTACGAGAATGACAGCTCGAAAATCTTGGCGCTGTGGAAGTTGGCTCAAGGCCTTCCTGGAGACACGAACGGGAAGCCGATAAAGATCGCAACGTACTACCCCAGGAACTACATCGGTCTTGAGCACGTCGCCGATCTACGCTACAAGGCGTTCGGTTACCGCCTGAGGCGCTTCGCGAAGTGGCTGGCAGACAATGGCGATACGTTCCAGGAGCTCGATAAGAAGGAGCTCAAGCAATTCGTCGTCGGCATACCCCTTGACGGCGTCGGCGTCTGGGACCTCAAGCCCACTTTGAATGAGATCGGCGATCCGACGGGCACGACCGACCTGGTGCATCCATCTGGGCTTCGGGTGCTGCGGCCTGTTCTGGAAACGCGCGCAGATCCTCAGCATCCCCCTCGCATTCCACAAAATCACCCCCCCCCTTCCCCCCCGTCGCCCTGACGACCAGACCCCTCCCGCTCCTCTTGCAAAATCCTGCCAATAACATGTAAGTTAAACCAGATTGCTTGCCTCAGGTTCCCATCGACCAGGCGTACGGCATCGACTGCTCATCGCAGATCGACTCGAACACCTACGACGACAGTGCCAGCGTGATGAACTCCTTGGGCATGGCCATCAAAGTGATGGACATCTTGACCCGTGCCAAGCGCAAGCTGCCCCGCCCAGATACCTCCCTGTTCATCAAGGCGGGGTGGGACCTCGCGAAGCCGCCCGAGACTGCGGGTTCGGCGTCAACGGGTCCGACGGGCAGCGGCCAGCCAGCGCGCATGGCCATCCAAGATCAGCATCGCCCAGCGTTGCTCGATGCTGCTGCGAGCTCGGCGGGGCCCACCTCGCAGGCGCTTGTGCCGCAGGATCAGAATGCAGCAGCTGAGGGCAACGATAGCCAGAGCCAGAGCCAGAGCCAGAGCCTTAGCCTAGAGGCTTCGCCGCCCGCGCCCTTTGAGAGGCCGCGTCCCCGTGGGGCTCCGTCCATGGGCGTCGCGGCCGACGGCGAGGTAGATATCTAGGCGGCTAGATGCACAGAAGTGCAATGTCCACGCGGATGGCCTAGGACGTTGGGGGTGCTTGCGGCTAGGTATGCCAGTCTTTTCGAATTCGTTCCATGCGTTCGTTCACGCATCGATCGTCGCGTGATGCAGCGCTTTTTGCGTAGGATGGGGCGCCATTCCAGCGTGGACTACACGCCTCGGGCCCCGATCTCTATCTAGCTAAAGTACTTCCTGGAGTAAGGCGCTGTCGGGTATGTGCGGTGATGAGGGCTGTAAGTCCCTCCGCCCCCTCGTGGCGGGCGCTGGTCGCCACCCAATCGCCGAATACGGGCGGGAGGCATTCGACATCTGTCCCGAGTGCAGGTGGAAGAATTTGGCAGCCTTTCAGCCGAGCTGGCACGCCATGCGCGTGGATGACGAGGGACAGGGAGGGAAGGGAAGACAGAGAGAGAGAGGTACTGGGAGAGCAATGTGATAGAGAGAGAGAGGGG
This sequence comes from Prorocentrum cordatum, assembly GCA_963575745.1. NCBI lineage: Eukaryota > Dinophyceae > Prorocentrales > Prorocentraceae > Prorocentrum > Prorocentrum cordatum. The sequence goes on from CAUYUJ010017590.1 coordinate 133,293, forward strand.
GGGAGAGAGAGAGGAAGAGAGGGAGAGAGAGGGATCGAGAGAGGGAGAGAGATAACCAGGGCCAGAGGAATTGATTGAGCGCATGCGAGAGAGGAAGAGAGAGAGAGAGGGAGGGAGAGAGCGCCACGACGATAACTTTAGCAATCGGGGGGGAGGGCGAATCAGTTACACCGCGTAGATAACGGGGCATGGAGGGCAAAAAGCACAATCACAAACCGACCGAAGCATACAAATCACCAACAATTGCCGGGTGGAAATACGGTTTCGGGATGGGGGCAGGCGAGCCTACGAGTCTCCAGTTTCATACGATATCCAGTGCGTTGCTCGTCAGTGTAGCCTCGGAGACCTTGCGGGTTTGGTCGCGACCCAGCCGTTGGCTGGGACAACCGTTGGCGCAACTGGAGCTCGATGCGACAGAAAAGTGCATCCGCGTTGGCCACAATGCCCTTCTCCATTGCGCTGTCCCTTTCTCGGGGGAGGATGAGGAGAAGGACTGGGAGGGAGAGGCAGGCGGAATGCGAAAGCATGTGCCGACCGATTCTAAAATATTTTAGAATAGGTCGCAGGGCGGTGGATGAGGAGGAGGAGGAGGAGGGTGGAGAGGGCAAAGTGCGAAGTATAACAGTAACTCGGATGGGGTACGGATGAGGCAAGGAACATGCGAAGCAGGGAGCACGTTAATTGAAACCTCCATGAGTGCCGAATGCTGCGTTTCCCTTGGGTTGTCCAATGACTTATCTTGGAACTTGTCATTTCTAAAGAATGGCCCAGGGGCCCGAGCGTCAGCAAGCCGATCACGGGAGGATACGCTTCAGCATGTGTGCGAGTCGGTGCGACATGGTGAGTTGAAGGATGACGAGGGAGGAGGGAGGGGCAGAGGATGTGATGGCACGAAGGATAAGTGAACACTTGGAATGCGAATTTCGCAATGCCCGACCATCCTCTGAAAAGCCTTACGTCCGTGCGCACGGCGGTCGGATGTGGGCGCAGTTGCCGTCCACCCCAGAATAAGCAACATGTGCGACTCTGAGAACTGCCGTCATCAATCATAGCCGTTTTGCTCAAGCCTCTGCTAGCCGCGCTGCCGCCTCTCAGTTTCCGCGCCCACGCCTTGTTTGCAATATGGGGGAAGATGAAAGCGCGATGCTTCGCAGGGAGACGCGCTTGATTGGCGCGGCAGGGAACGCTCAGAAGATAATCAATCTGTTGACAATGGAAACGTGGTCTTTGCCGTTGGGTAACTGGCGGCTGGTCGACGACCCAGGCCTAGGGCCATCTATATTCGAGCCGACGCGGGACAAATTTAAAGCGGTTGCTGATATCTTCAAAGTAAAAATCACCACAATCAATGGCAGGGCGCATTGCGTTGGCCCAACAACTGGTGGAGCGCCAATTGCATTGGAAACTTACCTGAGGGAGCACGCTGTCAAATATGATTCTGTACCAATCGTTGCAGGAGTGACTTTGGCGTCGAAGGTATACATTCTCAAGCGGCCCTCGCGAGGGGCGCGTTGTTTCTGGGAGATCAGGGACATCCAAGTTGCATTGGGCTGTCATGCAAGAAAAGGCCAAGAAGGGAAGAAATGGATTCGCAACACTTGGCCCTCGTGGACAACCGAGTTCAACGAAGTGGGAGCTCCGATACAACACCTGCGCAAAGCGCCCCCACAGGATAACAGAGATCGATCTGATTTCGATGAGTCCAGCCCTTGGGAAACACGGTTCCTCGACGAAGCAACTTGCTCGAGCTTGGGTATGATGATTCTGCTTGCCAGATACTGGGATCCGAGGGTTCAGAGAGCGGCAGAGGGCCCCAGAGCAAAAGAGATATTGGATGGAGTTTTCAAAAAATACTTGCAGGGGTCATTCGATATCGATTTAGAAGTATCTATGGTATGGGAATTTCCATGGTCAGGCGCATCTTGCTCGCACGGCTGGTCGGACCTAGGCCGCCCCGAGAAGTCCATTATGTTGCGTGCTCAGTCAGGCAAGGTGCAACTTGCACCGATATACGGCGCTATGAATGACAATCCATTTGTGGGTATGCTACATATCATATTCAAAGGCAAAAGCGGCGAGTGTGACCTCCTAGATTTTTTCAAGATGGTGTGGTGCTCAAGATTTATGCCGCTGGTTCGGCAAGTATTGTGGTCAATGCATGTGTGGTTGGATCAAGAATTTATTGCGGCACCTGGGGTCACCAATCCATTATTCTCGCCACGCGCGCCAGATGCCGTCGGGATCAGACAGGATCAAGCCATCATTCATGCTTTAGTTGAGACATCGACATCGGACAAAAAACACATGTACGACAATGCTAGTAAGCGCCAGAAGGTGTGCCATCCAATGGCGAACGCTCCAAGGGGCTGCGGCACAGTACGGGACGGAAGCATCGAATTCCTCAAGAAGTACACGATGATTTCGAAGGAAGTTTTCTCGGATTGCAAATGTCTGCATATCGCTGCCGATTCATCAGAAATCGGCAACAACAATATCGAGCTCGTCGCGCTGTACAACGGCACGAGGGGCATCGGGGCATGGGCTCCGCCTCAGGTGGACATGCTGCGACCTATTCTAAAATATTTTAGAATCGGTCGGCGCACGCTCTCCCCAGAGGGCCCGACAGGGCCACGATTAGCAAGAGGAGGCGGAGGAGAAAGAGAAGGTGGAGAGTGCGGGGGAAGGAGGAGGGCGATGGGAGTAGAGGGATTTGGAGGCTCGCGCCGCCGACGAATCATATGAGCGCCAGCGGGTCTTCATATGACGCCCCCGCGGGCGTCATATGAAACGCCCCCCTCGCCCTCAAGTGTGTGACTGTCGGCGAAATCGTGATTCATATGACGCCCGCGGGGGCTTCATATGAGGGCCCGTGGCGCCTCATATGCTTTAGCCTCCTCCCCTCTCCTCCGCGCTCTCTCCCCCGTCCTTCTTCCCGCCCCCCTCTCTCCGGCTCCCGGACGACACCCCTCCGCCAACTTACTTTCCGTCAGGTCCTGGTATCCCCCCCCCTCCCCCTCCTCCTCCTCCTCCTCCCTGGAGGAGGGGCTGGGAATAGCAGCGCAAGAGGGGGCAAGATAAGTCTGGGGTTATCAGTGTAAATGTTTGCCCCGTGCTGTCCGCGTTTTCAGGCTGGGGCCATCCGTGTACATGTTTGCCTTGTGTTGTCCGCAGTTTCGACTCCGATGGAAAACCACGCACGATAAATGTTTTACCCCTGGCGCCCCCCCGAAAAAATCTGCTCGCTTGTTTTTTCTTACCCCAGGTGCTGTCGGCCTTCAACGTGACGACCAACTCGCCCGATGCGCCTCTGGACCCGATCTTCCTGGATGCTGCGAACAAGCGGGCGTTGAGCTTTACATCATATGAGCCTTTAGACGACGTAGCGCAGATGGCGCTGCCTAAGCGAGTAGCTGGTGCGAAGCACATGTTCGCGTGGGACAATGCAATGAGGCAGGCAGGGCTTGAAGGTATGTCAAAATTCATTGCCGACGATAAGGAAGTGAAGCTGCCCATCGAGGAGCTCCCGTACATCGAGAGGCCCGACCAGAGACCCAATACCATCGTGTTCAGCCTCGACCAGGGGCCCACGAGCTACGCAACGCACTTCTACATGCTGTACGAAATGAAGATGAACCTTTTCTGTCATTACGACGTGTCCCACCGTCTGTGGAATGACGCCAAGGACGCCTTCTCTGAGTGTGGGGAGTGGAACTTCATTCGGCTTAGCACTATCGTTATTAACTCTGACTTCGGCCCTTGGGATGGTTCGGAGTTTTTCAATAAGGGTGGCAGTGTTCTGAAGAATTTTTGCGCCAACTGTGACGCGTCCCACCCATTGTTCTTACATTTTCAAAAAGAGATCGCCAAGGAGCTGGGAGTGCCTGTTGAAGCTAATGATGATAAGCACCTGGAACACGTTTTCAAGTTATTAAAAGACAGTGGTGTGTGGGATTCAAAAAACGTCAAGATTGGTTTATCCAGGTGGTTTGGGTGGCACGACGCTTCCAAACATTTCCTCGCGCGCTGGAGTATCAGACATCTGACTTACGTTTGGCTGAGCATTGTTCACGGCTACGGGAGGATGGGTGACCAGGGATGGAGCTTGTTGCCGTCATTCCAAGAGGCTGCGCCGAAAGCAGCAGAAGCGGCCGACGCAGAGCCCATGAAGCACGGCAACGCCAAGGTGGATGCTATGCGAGCCAATTGCAAAAACACAATGCACTTAGCGACTGCCTGGATGTCAGACCCGACGAACAAGCGAAAATTATCCGCCTATGTTCGCCTATGCGACTTCCTGCGCAACCACCAATCATATCAGAACAAACTCGTGAGGTCGACCGACGAGGCCGAACAATACTTCGTGGACGTCGTGCGCGGGGAGGCGCTGAAACCGTTGGATGATATGTTCAAGAACGTCATTGGTACACCAGGTGGCTTGGAATCTCTGGGGTTCGAGGTCGCTTTCGCCCCCGCCGATGACATTCACGAATGCGATGCGATCGAGGAGCGCGGCTGGGCGTCGAAGCTCATGCAATTCTCTTTCCACCTCGTGAAGCACCGCCTGATGAGCCTGTCGCATTATTTATGGAGCTTTCCTGGGTGCTTCATCCTGTGCCTGTCCGACAAGCCTGAGGAGCGCACGAATCTCAGCGAATTCTTGAAGATGGTATGGAAATCGTGGAAAGGCTTCCTAGAGTCTGGCTTCCATGACACCGAGTTTTGGAAGCACGTCAAGGCTCGCCACGTGCTTCAACACCAGCTCGTGCGAAAGTTCATTCGCCAATCGATCCAGCACGACTTCGCGCGCATCGACGCGGTTCAGATGCAGATGGCCAAAGATCTCGTGTCAGGATTTTGCCAGACCAAAGTGCTTGAGGACAGCTTTCACGTTGCAAGTGAATTTTGCGACTACGAGTCACGGAACAAGAAGGTACCACCTCGGACAATTTGGGAGATGATCATCAACCACAAAACTATGAGCACCGTACATCGCTACAAGGAGGTGTTGGTCGGCGTGGACGCGAGGCTGCCGCTCTCGGAGAGGGGGCGCAGTTTGGGCGGGCATCTATTTGAAGGTACGCAGAGGACCAGCGGAGCTGTCACCAATCATTGCCCCGCCCTATACGTCAAAAGCACATGTTCAAACACGTTTGGAAAACATACCTTCCCCCTAAACCTCCTCCTCGCCCTCCTCCACCGCCCTGCGACCTATTCTAAAATATTTTAGAATCGGTCGGCACGTGCTCTCCCCAGAGGGCCCGACAGGGCCACGGGGATCAAGCGTGCCCTGATGGCGAGTCGTGCCCCCTCCCCCCTTCATGCTCCTCTTCCCCCTCCTCCTCCTCCATGTCTGCCTCTTCCCAGTTGCTAGCGTCGCCGTCGCCGTCGTCGTTCCTGCGTGCCCATCCTCAGAACTCCATCTCGCGATATTCGTTTTTCCTCTGAGGAGCGCTTCGACCGACCAGATGGCAGCCTATTCGGGGAAGAATGCCAAGACCACCTGGCCAACTTTCACTGCCAGGACCCAGGCAAAACTCGCGGGCGACATGTTTCTCATGATACAATGCTTCCTGGACAAGAGCTGGGCCATCGGCAAGAGGAGTGTGATGACATCCCTACTCAATGTTGGAGTGTTGGTTCGTCGACGGACGGATCCCGCTGGCGCTTTCAGCTTCTGCGTCGGGCACTTCTTCAACAGCGCAATGATACTGCGAGCTAGGGCTGCGGAGATATCAGCCAACCAATATGTTTATGTGATGGATTCATTCAGCAGAGAACGCATCAATTTTGCTTCTGTCTTGGACCCTGACATGTTTCAGGCCGGCTTGCTCGGGGCCAACTGGGGAGGGAGGGCGGCGACGTGGTAGATTCAAGTGGTTTGGGGGGGGGAGTGTTTTTAAAGTGATGGCCCCTACTGGGGCTTGAGTTCGGGGGGAGGAAAGGATTCGACTTGTTGCCAGGGAGGTTTGCGGACAAAAACAAACAAAGTTCGAGAAGGTTTGAACTTAGAAAAAACATCGGGATACCCAGACCCCCTGACCAGGCGCTTCCGATCCAGTGGGAAACGCCCTTGTCGTGGGCGTGGAAGGAGCGCTCGCGCAGCCCTGTGATGGGCTTGTTCGCGCGACCCACTGGTCCTGAAGAGCCGTTGCGGCCTCAGCGAGCGCTCGCAGGATCGATCGCTCGGGCTCGACGGGGAGACGGAGCCGAATTAGAGGATGGAGAGTCGGAGCTGAAGGAGGAAGGATGAGGAGGGAGGAAGACGAGGAAGAGGATTTGGGCTATGCCTGCTTTCGAAAAAGCGTGAACCTTTTTTGGGTCAGGGCTCCGAGGGTAGGGGTAGCCTCTGGTTTTCTAAGGTTGCTGAACATCGCAGCCAGAAGCTGCTTCTGGAAATGCAACTGCACCGTGCTCGATGCGATTTTAGACCATATGGGAATGAAGAAGCCGCCAGCTTTGTACAACAAGCTTGAGGCCCTACTCCAGAGATTGATCGGACCGCTCAAGGAAGACGAGCTCTTGAGGATTATGAACAAGCGCATCGAGAAACCTGACCATGCCATGGAATGCATCGCGAGCGATCCTGCTTTGCTGGAAGAGCTCGGAAAGCATGACAAAGCCATGATGCAGGATTGACGTCTCGAAACACTGTCTAACTATGTGTGTTGGCCCTCAATATTGGCTCCTCGGAGAAGGGGAGGGGATGGGGGAGGGTTCATGCAACGTGCTCATCCAAAGGTTCGTCTATCGAGCTGTGTTTCGGGGGTATTGGATTTTCCAATTTAGCTTCTAATGTTTCGAGGGCGGCACCCCTCTCTCCTCCAATGAGCCCCGCCACTCTCCCCCCCTCCCTCGCGCGCCCATGCCCCGCGCCGCCTGGATTTCAAAGAGCAGCAGGAGGAAGATGAGAAAGCAAACAGCCACATGCACACCGCAATCAGGGAACTGAAGAAGAAAGTCAATGCCGCAAAAAAGGCAGCGGCTGATGCCGCCGCTGCGGCCGAGTTGCCAGCGGGCAAAGGCAAGGGCAAAAAAGTAGGCAGAGGGAAAGGTGGTGCAGGAGCTGCAGCACCAAAGAAAGGCGTCCAGCTCGAGGTACCCAAATCGGAAATCACGGAGGAGGTCGCCAAGGGCTTGGTACCGCCTGGTTGCAACATCTCAGAAAGCGAGTTTCACAAGGCATGGCGTTCCTGGTGGACGGGGGATAAAGCTCACATTCCCCAGAGATGCAGGTCGTGGGGTCAATGGGGGCACCGTGGCGCGGCTATATCTCTTCTGCAAGAGATTAAGCGTCAATGGGAGGACGACGGCAATGGCGAGTGGGAGGTCCGCGGCCTGTAGGTTGATCACGCACGGTAGCTAGGCATTCAGCGTCGTCGTGCGAGTCTGCTGGGAGGCGGCCCGTATAGGCGCGCAGTGCGGGGCGCAGGCAAGAGCTAGCTTGGACGTCAGCAGGGCGGGCGGGAGGACTGGGGACGGATGACAGGGCACTGCACGGTAAACGTCCGTCCGAATGAGAGTTGTGCATGTTTGGGAGACAATTCAATGTTGCGCGGTGCTGCACTTAGGTCCTAGGTGTGTTGCTGGCATTTTCGATCGTCGGGGTTATATTCAGCTGGTGCGGCCTTGCCTAGGGGATAGTGGCCCAATTTCGGGGAATCTGCTGATTTGGCGAGCCAGGACATGCCTTTCCAGCATCGCGCGCTGCACGAGCTTGCGAAGTCCCGACTCTGATGGCCAAGGGGTGCAAAGAAGGAAAAATACCATGGCATCATGTGCGCTGTCATCTCTACCATCTCTCCCTAGGTCTTCCTTATCTCTTGCCCCTCTCTGCTTTCGGATGCTGCCTCAAGTTGGATGCTCTGCACTATATTGGTGAAGTAATGGGTTGGCTGAGGCCCCCTCCCGTCGGATCCACTATGCAAGCGTTCATTCTTGTCTGAATTGATCCGTCGAGTCGTCGTTCAGTGTGTCAGTTCTCTTTAACTTATGCACTGCGTTTCGCGGCGTTTCCACCTCGAGGGCGATGGCGACGAAGTCGCTAAGGTTGAACTTGTGTGTAGTAGAGCGTCGAGCCCCAGAAGGATGGGGAAGCCACGAGTTTTTGAAATATCAATTTCGATTCTTGTGTTCTGAATTTGGAACGTTTCCAACGTTTTGCGTGTCCGTGTAGAGACACTGAGCGAACCAGTGAAAAGCAAGGATCCCGTCATATGCGTTCGGGCTGTGGCTTCTCCATCCATCTGCGCGGCGCTCATCATCAGCAGCAGCATCATCGACATCATCATCATCATCATCATCATCAGCAGCAGCATCATCACCGCACTCCATTTGCTCCTCCGTCTCCTCTTCCACCTCCTCCACCTCCTCCTCCTCCCCCCCCTCCTCCGCCTCCTCCTCCCTCTCAGTCCTCGGCGGAGAGGGGTGGGAGGAGGAGTGTTGCTGCTGGTGGTGGGTTGGGGCGGGGTGGGGCGGGGGGGCACGCCGGCGCGCACGGCGCACCGCGCGCGCGCGATTGTCCTTCCCTTCGGAGGGGCACGCGCGCTCCGCCACGACTGCTGTACCTTGAATTCGGGCGCGAGGCCGCGCATCGGCGGCGCTTCCCGTCCCCCCGCAATCGCTGCGGCAGCGCAAGCCTGCCGCAAGCCTGCCGCAGTCCTGCCCCGCCCGCGGAGCAGGCGGGGCTCGTTTCGACTCCTCCGGCTCGATCCGCCTGCGACGTCGATCGGTTCCGATTCCGGTTCGATCCAACTTCGGAAGCCGATGTGGATCTCGGTGTCCCAATGGAGGCCTCATTGGCCGCTCGATCTCCGCCAATTCGACTTCTCCCGACGCGGCTGCCGATTTCCGCCGACCTGGCCAATTTCGACCACCGATCCGACTTATCGATTCGATTCTGGTCTCTCTAGCCCCCCCCCCTCCCGCGCTCCTGACCCGCTTGCCGACCACGCTTCGCCCTCGCAGCGGCGAGTCAGGGTGCAAACTCCAGGAGGTTACATGTTACATCCATAATCGGCGCTAGTATATATATATATATATATATGTGTGTCTGTATATACACATATGTACATACATACGTACATACATGCATGCATACAGACATGAATGCATTCATACACACATAACTACGTACATCCAGACATGCATACATACCGTCATATCATGGCATAGCATAACATGCCATATCATAGCATAACATGGCATAGCATAACATGCCATAACCTAGCATGCATAACATATAACATGCATACATACATGTATACATACAAACATACATACATCCATACATGCATACATGCATACATGTATGCATGAAACCATACATACACGCATGCATGCATACATACATACATACATAGATACGCGCATACATACATACATGCATACATGCATACATACATATGTGTGTGTGGTCGAACTGACCTAACCTGGCAGATCCTGGCTGTTCCGGCTGTATGTTGAATCCGTTCGTCATGAGTATAAGAAGAGTAGAAGATTTGTCGGAGGTCCGCGCGGATCTCTTGGATCTGCGCTGGACCCTCTGGCCCTGCCTCCGCCGCCATCCCTGGCGCGCTCGAGGGGCGGTCCAGCGCCGATGCAAGCAGTCATCGCGGACCTCCGAAAGTCTACGCTTATGCTGTCTCTCGTCCCCTATCGCAGCGGGGAGCGCCGTGAAAGAGTCAGGGGGGAAGGTCAGTCGGAAATTGGAGTGTATACATTACCAGTGGCGGCCTGTGTCTCAGTCCCAGGACTTTTGTGAGGGTCGGGGACGACGTCGGGGTGGTGTGGTGTACACTTGTTTCCCCGTTGTCCCCGGGAAGCAACGAAGAATGTGCACACCAGGATCCCGTAAACACCAGGATCAGCTTTCCTGTGCGAGATTCAGTGCGAGGCCAGACGAAGGCGTCGGCGTATAGAGTTCGACTCCTTAGTTAGTGGGGGATGGCTCAGGGGACGATGCATCGCCTCCGACTCGCCCATCCATCGCCGACAGGGGCCCAGCACCCCACCCCGCCCAGGAGCCTGCGGAGTCGCTATCAGGGGCCTGCCGCCGATCCGTGAGGGGAGAGGAGGAGGAGGGGAGAGTGACGCGGATGGGGAGAAGGTGGCGAGGGGCGAGACCCGTCAGGAGAAGGAGGAGGAGGAGGAGGAGGAGGAGGGGGAAGTGACGGGATCGGGAGGAGGTGGCGATCCATGTCGATGTTTCCCCCCCCCTGTGTAGGCCGCCCCCCCCCCCCCGCGCGCTCCTGAGCCGCTCGCCGCCCGAGGCTGTGCCCTCGCAGCCGGGAGCGCCGTCAGGGGCGCCCAGATCTAAGACGACGTGTCCTTTTCAGCCTGGGCGTGTTGCCTCGGTTTCGGCCTCCAGGGCCCGTTGCCAGGCCCTGGGGCCATAAAACAGTGATACGGGCCAGCCAGCTGCCCCTGGGAAGGTCGGAGGTCGATAGAAGCCCTCACCCTGTGAAGTCGATCAGCGAACTGGCCTTTTCGGTGTCAGGCCCTGGGACCAGAATACATCTCGATACGGGCCATCCAACTGCCCCTGGGAAGGTCGGAGGTTGATAGAACCTATCACCCTGCGAAGTCGATCAGCGAGCTGACCTTCTCGGTTCTCGAGAGGGCGTCGCGGTCGCAGCTCTTGCGGGCGTGCGCCTTGCGGGTCTGGTCCTGGTTTCTTTTTCACTCAAGGGCACGTCTTTTGCCAAAGAGGGCTGTGTCCACCCACAAAGCATGTAACCCTTCCCATGTTTTCGGGCCTCCTTGTCCCTCCCCGGGGAGGAGGAGGAGGAGGAGGAGGAGGAGGAGGAGGAGGAGGAGGAGGAGGGGAGAGTGACGGGGATGGGGAGAAGGTGGCGAGGGGCGAGACCCGTCAGGAGGAGGAGGAGGAGGAGGAGGAGAAGGAGGGGGAAGTGACGGGATCGGGAGGAGGTGGCGAGGGGCGAGACCCGTCAGGAGGAGGAGGAGGAGGACCAGTGGGAACCCAAGAGTCATCAACGATGTTGGAATTAACCCTCCCTCCAAGCTCCCTCTTCATAGGCCCCTACAACGGTTCATTTCCATTGAGGGAACTGCCTCGGTGGAAGACAACAGTTTGAAGATCCTGAAGCGTGCCAAAACATTGTTCTCGGGATTTTATGCCACGTATCAACCTGACTGCTGCGCTTTGACGATCCAGAATCGTGCCAGAACGCCATTTTGGGGACTTCAACACAGCGAATCAACATCACTGCTGCGCCCGCATAAAACGCAATTTCTGGTACGCTCATCATGGGAATCCGTGAAACTCTTGCAAATGTTAAAACGAGTGTACTCGGCGCTAAGGCGAGAGCCACATTTTGAAAAGGAGACGCCCTCAATCCGTGAAACTCTAGCATTAAATAAAAAAACAAAAAACAAAAACAAACAAAACAAAATGTGCGCGGCGCTCAGGCGAGAGCCACATGTTGAAAACCACCCGCCCTCAATCCGTGAAACTTTTGCAATTTGTTAGAACGAATGTGCGCGGCGCTGAGGCGAGAGCCACATTTTGAAAACCACCCGCCCTCAATCCGTGAAACTCTCCCAATTGTTTAAGACGAATGTGCGCGGCGTTAAGGCGAGAGCCACATTTTGAAAACCACCGCCCTCGGTCTGCGAAACTGTTGTCACTTTTGAAGCTTCAGGATCATCAGTGGTGGGGAAGTCTCAGGCGAAACGCCCGGCCCGCCCGAAAACCTGGCCTCGGGGTGCGACAGGGAGGAGTTATTTATGAGGAGAAGGAATGGGGGAGGAGAAGGAATGGAGGAGGAGGAGGAGGAGGAGGAGGAGGAGGAGGAGGAGGAGACGAGCTTCGCCCGAGCCTGGCCTCCCCAACCAGGGGGAGCCCCTCTGGCCGACGAGCTCGTTGCGAGCCCGCGGCTGGCGGCTCCCTCGCGAGCCAGCTGGGAGGCCTGGCCCGGACGCGGCTATAGGACGAGGATGCATCCGCTGCAGAGGGCCCTGGAACGCTCTCAGAGCGGTCGGGAACGCTCTGCGAAGGCCGCGGCGCCCGACACATCCTGCAGGACCGCCGAACCTCAGAGATGCTCGCTTTGCTCTCACCCGATGTGATCCTCGTCCTGGCTTCGTCTTGCCCTCCAAGACCGCCGAGAACCCCGAGATGGTCGCTTTACCCTCGCACGATGTTATCCTCGCCAATGTAGCTTCATCTTACTCGCCCTCCAGGGCCGCCGAATCCCAGAGATGATCGCTTCACCCTCGCCCGATGTTAGTCCTCGCCCTGTAGCTTCGTCTTGCTCGCCCTCGCCGGCGCCGCTGCTCCCCGGGCCTCTCGCGGCCCGCGCCGCGCGCCCTCCTCGCGCCGAGCGCAGGGCGCGCGCCCGGCGGCGTGGCCCCGCCTCCTCTCGGCTGGGTGTTGCCAGAAGTGCCCCTGGCCAAGGGTGCCCCCAGGATTTCCAAGGAGGAGGAGGAGGAGGAGGAGGAGGAGGAGGAGGAGGAGGAGGAGAGGAGGAGGAGGAGGAGGAGGAGGAGGAGGAGGAGGAGGAAGAGGAGGAGGAGGAGGAGGAGGAGGAGGGGGGGTGCACGCGAATCTGGTCCCCCCATGGTCTCCAGAGCACCCCTCGAGGCCCCGAGGGCCCCAGGAACTCCAGAAGGAGCGAAGAGCTGGAGACACCTGGGCCAGGGGCACCTTTGGCAACAGCCCGATCTCTCGTCGAGGGCGACGGCCCGGCGCCTTTTTTCTCCCTGCGCGCCGCCCTCCTCTGGCAGGGGGCCGCCAGGCGGCGAGGAAGCACGCACGGGGGGCCCGTTCACGACGGGCGCGTTTGCGCTTGTTCGCCGGGTGCTGCGAGAAGTGTCCTTGGCCCAGGATGCCCCCCACGCCCTCCAGGGGCACCCCTCACGAGGCCCAGAGGGCCCCATGGCCTCAAGAATGCAACGACAAGCCGGGGGCGCCTTGGGCCGGGGGCACCTCTACTGACCCCCGAGGTCGGGCCCCGGGGCCCTCGCAGATCGATCCGGCTCGAGACGTGGCGCAGAAAAGTGGGGTCTATAGGGTTCCAGCCGTGATTTTTACGAAGTTGCCAGTTTACCTTCGAGAGGGCATAGGCCCAGGAGGCTCTCTTTTCGTATGGCACACCACGTGCCGGGCCTCAGCTTGGGCAGGGCCAGCGAATTTCTTCTGCGACAAAAAAACGAGGTCGTGCAGGGCCGGCGAGTCATACAGTTGAGGTTGTCCCGAGCGAGACGCTGGTGTTTGAAATTCCGATCGAAAACACTTGTTCGTTTGTTGCGGCTGTCTCTTGTGAAACGCTTGTTTTGCAGAATGTGATGAGGATGTCTCGAGCGAAACGCTTGATTTGTGTTATCGGTTGTTCCTCGTCTGGGGGCCAGAATTCAGAGGATCTCTTGGGTGAAATGCTTGTTTTCACGCGCCCAGGTCTTGAGGATGTCTCGAGCGAGACGCTTGGTTTCACGCGTCCAGGTTGCCCAGGCAGATGTCTAGCATGAGGATTGGGGCAGGATGTCTCGAGCGAGACGCTGGTGTTCACGTGTCCAGGTCGCCCAGGCAGATGTCCAGCATGAGGATGTGTTGAAAACGTCTCAAGCGAAACGCTTGGTTTCACGTGTCCAGGTCGCCCATGCGGATGTCTAACATGAAGATGTTGAGGATGTCTCGAGCGAGACGCTTGGTTGCACGTGTCCAGGGTGCCCAGGCAGATGTCTAGCTAGAGGATGTGTTGGGAACGTCTCGAGCGAAAAGCTTGTTTTTACGTGTCCAAGTCGCCCGGGCGGATGTCTAGCATGAGGATGTGTTGAAAACGTCTCAAGCGAAACGCTTGGTTTCACGTATCCAGGTCGCCCATGCGGATGTCTAACATGAAGATGTTGAGGATGTCTCGAGCGAGATGCTTAGTTGCACGTGTCCAGGTCGCCCGGGCGGATGTCTAGCAAGAGAATATGTTGGGAACGTCTCGAACGAAACGCTTGTTTTTTCGTGACCGGGTCGTCCAGGCAGATGTCTAACATGAAGATATGAAGATGTGTTGAGGATGTCTCGAGCGAACCGTTTGTTTTCACGTACCCAGGTCGCCCGGGCGGATGTCTAGCATGAGGATGTGTTGAGGACATATCGAGCGAAGCGCTTGCCCGTCCGTGGGGCGTCCCCTGGCGCGCTGGCGCGTCCACTGGCGCGTCCCTTGCGACGTTCTGGCGTGACGTGCCCTGGCACGTCCCCTATCACGCCACTCGGCGTGGCACGTTCCCTGGCTCGTCCTCTGTCGCGTTTCCTGGCTCGTCCCCAGGCATTTCGCATGCCATTTCCGTGGCGCGCCCCCTGAAACATCTTTCGGCATGACGTCTTCTGGCCGCATCATGGCACGCGCCTTGGCACGTCCCGTGGCAGGTCCCTGACACGTCCAGGGCACGTCCCCTGATACGTCCCCTGACACGCCCCCTGGCGCATCCCCTATTGCGCCCCTGGAACATCCTGTGGCGCGTCCGTGAGCCTGTGCCCCGTGTCGCGTCGTTCCTTTTTGGAGTTGAGTCGGATTTTGAGGTCGAGTTGAGTGAACGTCCCGCACGTTTCCACTTCAACTAGCTCTGGGTCAGCTACTATGTGCCCAGGAAGCTCGAGCTTGAGATCCAGAACAGTTCGGTCAGGACTCGGCTGCAAAGGAGGACTCGATCCACAACGCTATATAGAGCACAATCGCGGCATGGCACATCGCAATTCAGCACGGCGCAGCACAGCACAGCCCTTGGCACGGCACATCAAGATCGATACACTCAGCGTTGCAATTGCCCGTCGCCCAATCAGGTGTCTTGAAAGCGTTGCCACGCCTACAAGTTCCATGTCACTTTCCGGGTTCGTGGGTCGATCATGTTTTCGCAGCGTCGGATCTCAGGGGGCTCGGGAGCCTTGAGACGGGGGTCCGTGCAAACGGTGGCCGGCCAGAGCGCCAGACTTGGCAGGATATCCTGCAGAGCCAGGGGTGCACTGACCGGGGCTGGGGCCGGCGCAGGAGCCTGCAAAGCCTGACTGGCCCAGATTTGCACTGACCCGCATCAGTGCGTCCCCTGGGGGTGGCGCGAGGAAAGCCGGCTTGCTAAGAAGGCGGGGGTCGACTCTGCACGGAAAAGGTGGCCCTTCGCCGGAGGAACCTTTTGGCGCGGGACCACTGGGGCCCCCCAATCGCCGAGCGCGGTGCGGCAGCGGCGTTTGGCGCGCCTGTGCTTGGTCCCCCCGCGGCCCCCAAGGAGCCGCGCACCAAAGGGTTGCTGCTGCGTGCAGCCGGGGCGGGGTGGGGTGGGGGACTTCTCGGGAGGCGGGGGGCTTCTCGGCAGCCATCCCCGCTCCTGAGGTAGGCGCCCTCGTGGGAGCCTCGTTGGGCTCCTCCGGGGAGGCCCCTGCCTTCAGAGGTTCCTGGGCCTTGCTGAGAGGGCCCCGTCCTGAAAGGCCCCCCCCTCGCAGCACTCCCCCCTCGAGCGCGCCGCCAGGACGGGGGGGGGGGGAATACCCGACGTCGCACGATCCACTGTACTGGCCGTGCGTCGAGTATCTGGAGGCGCTGCCGCGCGACCGCCGAGGCGCTGAGAAGCGGGGCGAGGAGTGCGCGCGCAGCGTCGCCGCAGGGGTCTAGCGCTCCATGGTTGGGCCGTCCTCCAGTGCGGTCACAGGGGGGGGGGAGGGGGGGGGTTTGGAGTTCCTCCTCCTCCTCCTCCTTCCTCCTCCTCCTCCTCCTCCTCCTCCTCCTCCTCCTCCTCCTCCTCCTCCCTCCTCCTCCTCCTCCTCCTCCTCCTCCTTATTCCTTATTAGAATATACTCCTACTCCCCCCTCAGGCCGGCAGATAGCGGGCGCATCCGGGTGGTCCCATCCTAACCTGTAAAAAACAATACAAAATCAACATTTTTCTTATTTTTTCCTCTCGACATGGACGTCCTGTCGTCCACGGCGATAATCCATTGCAAAAAATACCACAAAGAGCACACGCGCGCGTTCATGTCAGAATCCTACCGAACACCGTGTGTTTGCAAGCATTTCAACATAAAAACATCAAAAACCAAATGCTTTTTCACAAAAATTGTACAAATTTCCCGCCCGGGCTCTCTTGCTGAAATCATAGGAAAACCATAGGAATCTTAAGAATTCTGTCAAATCCAGCGATTTCACGTCATCGCGCGGTGCACTCGCGATGCTCTGTCATGCACCCAGGCCGCGAATCCTGTGCAAAAAATACAACAAAGAGCACACTCGCGCGTTCATGTCAGAATCCTACCGAACACCGTGTGTTTGCAAGCATTTCAACATAAAAACATCAAAAACCCAATGCTTTTTCACAAAAATGCTTTGGGGTGTCCTGTCAGACCGTCGGGCTTCCTCCGGCCACCTCTGGCTTCCTGCGGTGTACCGGGCCATTCTCGACTCGTCTGGCAATGCGTGCGCGGCATTCAACACGCGCTCGCCAGTTCCCGTCGGCAACCGCCATCGCGGCCGCATCAGCTGTACCAAACCGGCTGGCCGGTGTGACTTCGGCCCCCAGTTGTGCCAGCTTTGCTTCTTATGTTGTGGGAGGGCGGGTGGGACTGGGCATGCCATGCTTGACTCGCTCGAGCTGGCTAGCTTGACTCCTACTCCTACTCCTACTCCTCTCCTCCTCCTCCTCCTCCTCCTCTCCTCCTCCTCCTCCTCCTCCTCCTCCTCCTCCTCCTCCTCCTCCTCCTCCTCCTCCTCCTCCTCCTCCTACCTCACTCCCCAGCCGCCTCCCGGCTGGCAGCCAGCACCCAGGAACAGCGTAGACGAATCGGTTTGCAGGTTGCGCTTGTGGATAATGCAGCTTCCTTGACAGAAAGGAGGTCTTAACCGTAAGCGGTGGGTTCTTAATCGTAAGCGTGGTACCAGACTAAAGTACCGAACTAAAGTACCAGACTAATGTACCATACTAAAGTACTAGACTAAAGTGCCAGACAAAGGTACCAGACTAAAGTACCAGACTAGCCAGACTAAAGTACCAGGCTAAAGTACCAGAATAACCAGACTAGAGTACCAGACTAACCAGATTGATGTACCAGACAACTCAGGCTAAAGTACCAGACTAAAGTACCAGAGTGACCAGACTCATGTATCAGACTACAGTACCAGATTATTCGGACTGAAGTACCAGACTAATGTAGCAGACTAAAGTACCGGACTACAGCACCGTACCAAAGTACTAGACCAAAGTGCCAGACAAAGGTACCAGACTAAAGTACCAGACTAGCCAAACTAAAGTACCAGACTAAAGTACCAGAATAACCCGACTAAAGGACCAGACTAGCCAGATTGATGTATCAGACTAATCAGACTAAAGTACCAGTCTAAAATACCAGAGTGAACAGACTCAAGTACCAGACTAAAGTACCAGACTATTATGACTGACGTACCAGACGAATGTAGCAGACTGAAGTACCAGACTAATGTAGCAGACTAATGGGCCAGGCCAATCAGACTAAAGTGCCAGCCTAGCGGTACCAGACTAAAGAACCAGCCAATTGGCGTTTGACTAATGGCACCAGACGAATGGCACCAGACTAGCGGTACCAGACTAAAGTACCAAACTAGAGCACGAGGCTAACGTTAAAGTACCAGACTAACGTACCAGACTAACGTACCAGACTATTGTACCAGACAAGCGTCCCAGACTAATCAGGCGAATGTACCAGACTAACGTACCAGAGTAATCAGACTAAAGTGCCAGGCTAAAGTACCAGACCAATCCGACTGAAGTACCAGACTAAAAGACCAGACGAATCAGACTACAGTACCAAACTAAAGTACTTTAGTCTGGTACAGTAGTCTGGTGCTTTAGTCTGATTGGTATGGTACTTTAGTCTGGTACGTTAGTCTGGTACTTGAGTCTGGTATGTTAGTCTGGTACCGTGCTTACGGTGAAGAACTACTACTCTCTCCTTGACGCAAACCCATCTTGGCAGTTCTCACTCGTGGAATGCTGATAACCGAAAATGATCAGCCTCCCTCCCCTTCTCTTCGCCTGTCCCTGCCCCCCCTGCTGCTGCTGCTGTTCCTCCTCATCTTCCCCCCATCTTGCCTCCTCCTGGTGGCTAGGAGGCAGCCAGACTGCACTGCAGTCGTGTCTCTGTCGGCAGCAGCTGCCCTTCCCGCTGCGCCCGTGATCAGTTTGACAGATCTTCCTCTCCTGGAACGGTGACCGTCGTTCTGCGCCAAGGATCTCAGAGGAGGAAAAGGTACCCATACTGCTACCCTTCCCTCGTTTCCCCCTATTGGGACCTCCTGGGATGCCCTCGTCGCCACCGCAGGATTCGCCTCGAAATCCTGGTCAGAACGCACCCCGGGAGAGGTCCGGGGAGTACTGAGTAGCGGCATCGGTATGTTTTAGTTTCCCCAGGACACCTTTATGGCGGCCAGTCGGGAATGCGTTGTGCCGATGTAGTGCATTCTTCTGTGTTCATGAGAACTCAAATAAAGTCAACCCGCATAGGAAGGATGCGCGACTTCCCAAGGCTACCCTTGCATCCTTGGCCCTTCGGCCCATATTTGGCAACTTCCGCTGGCCAACCTCGTTCGAAAAACGTTCACGTGGCCCTCCAAGGCCCATGCATCCTCACCGCGCAGCCTTGTGACACGAGCTCACCGTACTCAAGACGACGCTGCGCTGACGCCTCGCAGCCCGGAGGCCCCAAAAGGGGCGGCGCGAGTGTCTCGTTCAGGGAACGATAAGCGGTATTAACAAAAAAACTCAGAGGTCCGCGCGGATTCCCTCCTCCGCCTCCTCCTCCTCCTCCTCCTCCTCCTCCTCCTCCTCCTCCTCCTCCTCCTCCTCCTCTCCTCCTCCTCCTCCTCCTCCTCCTCCTCCTCCTCCTCCTCCTCCTCCTCCTCCTCCTCCCCCTCCTCCTCATGCCCCATCCCCCCGTCCTCCTCCTCCCCCCTCCCTGGCGCTGGACCCCCCTCCATGGCGCGCGGAGCGCGCCGCGGGCTGCGCCGGGGGCGCCGCCAGGGGGCCCAGCGCCGATCCGAAAGATCCGCGCGGACCTCCGAGTTGTTATGTGTTTATGCTCATGATGCTCCCACCTGCTCTAGCCTTGCTCGCCAGGAAGAATTTCGAGCGCCCGAAAAAAGGTACCGAAGCTCAAGGGTTTTCACGTGTCGGGCCCTAGGAGACACTCTCCTGACACTGTTTCGACACTCTTTTGACACTTTTCCGGGTGCTCGAAATTATTTCTGGGATGCGGTCCTTAAGTAGGATGGGAACAACAGAAGTTTATGCCACTTTTCGTTCCCCGACTCGTGCGCATCACGATCTCGGTGATGGCCGCGCGGGAAACACGGGCCCGAAAAAAGCGAAGCAGCCAGCTCTCTCGGCCAGCTCTGCGCGTGCGGCCTCCGTCGTGCCGGCGGCGCGCAGAGGAGTGGGCACCGGCGCGAGAGAGGGAGGGAGGAGGAGGAGGAGGAGGAGGAGGAGGAGGAGGAGGGAGGAGGAGGAGGGGAAAGAGGAGGAGGAGGAGGAGAAGGAAAGAGGAGGAGGAGGAGGAGAGGAGGAGGAGGAGGAGGAGGAGGAGGAGGAGGAGAGGAGGAGGAGGTGGAGGAGGAGGGGGAGGAGGAGGGGGAGGGGGAGGAGGGGTGAGGCAGGAGGAGGAGGGTGAGGAGGAGGAGGAGGAGGAGGAGGAAGAAGAAGGGGAAGAAGAGGAAGAGGAGGAGGAGTAGGAGGAGGAGCGGCAGAGGAAGAGGACGGGTGGGGAAGCGGCGCTGGCAGCTGGCGGCGGCGCGCGAGCGGGCGGCGGGCGCGCGCGGCGCGTCGTCCGCTCTCCGGAGGGGGAACCCGCGGACTCGGGACCCCCCCGGGGGAGGAGGAGGAGGAGGAGAAGGAGAAGGAAGCTAGGAGGAATGCCGGGAGGCCGTAAGGGCGAGAACGCCCGAATCCGTATCCCAGGGAAACCGATAATTTGTGTTTCTTGGGGCTATCTTGGAGAGAACGCGTTTCACGGGCGCTTGCCTTGGGAACATTCCGCGGCGCGTTTCAAACCGGGAGGTGGCCCCCCCCCCAACACTCGGCGCCGTCGATCAAAACCAGGGGGACTCCCCTCCCCCCCAAACCCCCCCCCTCCCGAACCACCCCCCCCCTCCCAAGGGGGCGGGGGTTCAAAACCCCCCACACACACACCCTCCGGCGCCCGGCGACGGCGCCGGCGCTGACGGCCGCCAGCAGCGCCCACGGCGGGGACGCAGCGACGATGACCAGAGGCAGCCCAAAGAAGGGGGGGGGTTCAACCCCCCCCCTCCCAAGGGGGGAGGGGGGGGTTCAAACCCCCCCCCCCCTCGGCGCTGGCGCTGGCAGCGGCCAGCAGCGCCGGCGCTGGCGCCAGCGACGGGGGGACGCAGCGACGATGACCACCGCTACCACCACCACCACCACCACCACCACCACCACCACCACCACCACCGCCTCAACCAACCACCACCACCACCACCAACAGCACCACACAATCACCACCACCACCACCACAGCCACCACCACCACCACAACGACCACCGCAACTCACCATCACCACCACCACCACCACAAAAACCCACCACCACTACCACTACCACCACCACCACCACCACAATCTACCACACCACCACCACCACCACCGCCACAACCACCACCACCACCACCAGTAGCACAACCCACCGCCACCACCACAAACCACCACACCACCACCACAGCCACCGCCACCACCACCACCACCACAACAAACATCCACAAACCACCGCCACCACAACCCACCACCACCACCACCACAAACCACCACCACACCACCACAACCACCACACCACCACAACTCACCATCACCACCACCACCACAAAAGCCCACCACCACTACCACCACCACCACCACCACAATCTACCACACAACCACCACCACCGCCACAACCACCATCACCACCAGTAGCACAACCCACCACCACAAACCACCACACCACCACCACCACCACCGCCACCACCACCATCACAAGCACCACCTCCACAAACCACCGCCACAACCACAACCCACCACCACCACAAACCACCACCACACTACCACCAAACCACCACAGCTACCACCACAACCCACCACCACCACAAACCACAACCAAACCACCACCAAAGCACCACCACCACCACCACCACAAACCACCACCACCACCACCACCCACCGCAACAACCAACACAACCACAACAAACCACCACACCCACCACCACACAACCACCACCACCGCCACCACCACCACCACCAAAACCCACCACCACCACCACCGTCGTCCTCGTCGACGCTTCTCGCCACCGCCGCCCGCCGCCGCAGGCGCCGGCGCTGGCCAAGAAATGGAAATCGTCGTCCCCGCCGCCGTCGCCAGCCGCCGCCGACCCAAGCGCAGTGCCGGCCCGAGGAGAGGGGAAGCAGGGGGGGGGGAAGCAGGGGGGGGGGGGTCGAACCTCTCCCCTCCGTCAGGAGGGGAGGGGGGTGGTTCGACCCCCCCCCCTCCGTCACGGGAGGGGGGGGGGTCCGGTTCCAACCCCCCCCCTTCCAAGCGACCGCAGAACGCGCTCTTTCCTCTCTTCGGAGAGCTCTTGGAGGCTAGTGGGGCGTCTTGGAGGCTTCATGCCCCGCCTGGAGGCCATCTTTGGCGTCTAGGATCAATCGTTCGGCGATTCGGGGCCCTCTTGGGCCGTCTTGGAAGCCTCTTGGGGCACTCTTGCCCGTCTTGGGGCTTCTTTGGCCCGAAGACCGCCCCCCAGGATCCCCCAGAGGGACCCGCCCCCACGGGACCCCCCCTTACCCCCCGACGGAACCCCCCCCAGCCCAGGGGGGGGAGGGATCAAACGGAAAGGGGCTGCCCTTCGAGTCAATTACGATGGCGCTCAAGTTCGGTTTGGTTTCGCTGTTGCTGGCGCACTTGAGGTTTCGGTTCGGTTTCGCTGTGGCTGGCGCGCTGGAGGAGGAGGACCCAATGACTGCGACGACGACGACGAGTCAAATAGAACGACGACGATGACAACCACCACGACGACGACGACGACGATCACGACCACGACGACGACGACGACAATGACGACGACGATGGGTCAGACAGAATAGCGTCTTCCACACCCCGGCAGGGTCGGCGGATTCAGGGGCCGTGCTCTCGCTCCAGTGGCGGCTACATGTTTGGCCCACACGGCCACGATCCCTGGCACAAGCAACATACATTAAGGTGCACGTGGGCGACGCAAAAAAGGGGCTCGTGTTCACCGACATTCACGCGTAAGCTGCTCGCGTAAGGTCGCGCGTAGGCCCCCTCGTCTCCAATGTGGCGTTCCGCGCCTGGGGCCCGCGTAAGGTCGCTACGTGATCTCGCGAGAGACTCGTTTTTGATCGTCGCCCACGCGGCCGTGTTCTCACCCTTGCCCCGGCTGACAAAGCATAAAGAACAGCAACAACCACAAGAGCGATGACAGTCGCAGTAAGCATAACAATACGCTTTAGCAGTAACAAGCAGAGTAGGGATAACAGCAGCAGTGTCACGAATAGTCAGAATCCGAGGAGGACAAGGATGAGGAGGAGGAGGACGAGGATGAGGAGGAGGAGAACAGAGGAGGAGGAGGAGGAGGAGGAGGAGGAGGGGAGGAGGAGGAGGGCGACTACTGGGAGGGCGACGTCATATCTGACGTCCTACCCCTCCCTCCCATCCCTTACCATGGCGTAGATATCCTTTCTGTTCGCGCTGTCGGATGTCGAGCAGGGCAATGATGGCGAGAGGGTGCGCGATGCATCGTAGAGCCCGGCATGGCATGGCGTGGAAGAGCACGGCAGAGCGCAGAATGTCATAGCATGGCGTGGCATTGCGTAGTGAAGCAATGCGTCACCAAGCATTGCAACGCAAACCATGGCATCGCACAGCGGC
>CAUYUJ010017590.1:163687-176187 GCA_963575745.1 Prorocentrum cordatum
TTTCTCATCCTCGTCCTTTGCCGCTTTCTCATCTCCGTCGTCGTCATGATCCTCTTACCCTCCTCCTCGTTCTTCCCCTCTGCCTTGACTCATCCTCCTCCTCGCCCGCCTCGTCGTCGCGGAATCGCTTTTTTGTGATCTGTGATCTGGGGTGTAGGGGTGTATGTTGGAGTAGTCTTTGGCCGCTCTTGCATCATTTGGTGCATGTTAGTTTTGGGCCCGTCTGGGGACCACCGAGGCAGCCTAGATGCGCTGTGGTGCACTCTCCTTTGAGCCCTAAGGCTGTCTAGAGCTCCTCCGGGCCTGCGCGGGAGCCAACTAGACCAGTCGAGAGTGAATGATGAAAACGCGTGTTGTACCCCTGGTGTTTCAGTTTTCACAGGGAAAGCAGCTTTGGCCTATCGGAAAGGGTCTGTGTGTGGTTGTTGACCCTCGTGAGGCGCATGGGTCCGTCCAGGGTTTTCTTAGGCCTTATTGTGCCCTCTGGGCCCATGCTCCTGCGGTCTGAGGCCTCTCTTGAGCCGTCTTGCGGTCAGGAACGTGTGCGTAGCGTGTCACGCCGCCGTTTCTGGCCCACCACGCTTTGGCGCGACACTCTAAGCACGTCCCAATCGCCGAGCTTTAACTCGAAGAAGAAAAAACGCCATAAACATAAGCTTTCGGCGCTCCGCGCGGATCTCTTGGATCCGCGCCCCCGGCGGCGCCTCCGGCGCCGCCCCTGGCGCGCTCCGCGCACCAGGGAGGGGGGTCCAGCACAGATCCTGGAAATCCGCGCGGAGCGCCAAAAGTTTATGTAAATAGCTAGTTCGTCTCTTCTATTAACCTTACGTCGGGGATGTCACTCTACAGGAGGAATAGTCCGAAATAGTCTGGGGATTCTTTTTCTATGTTTGAAGTTTGTTCGAGTCTGTTTTATCTGTCGTCCAAGATCCGCCTGCAGGGGGACATGCCCGACCAGGTACAGTCGGGGCCCTGCAGAAAGAACCCGTTTCGTTGGGGAGGGGCTCCGCGTTCCTCAAGTGTTTCACAGCTTGCCTCAGGCTTTCCTTATGTCTTCCACAGGAAACCGAAGGTTAACTTATGGAAAAAGGGGCCTCGTTCCTTATTTAGGGTTCCTTAGGTCAACGCCCCGACTGCATTCACGTTCTCAGCCTGTCCCGACCGTCCCTCCCACGAAGCGCAGAGTGACGCGGCATCCGCTCGCGCGG
Organism: Prorocentrum cordatum; assembly: GCA_963575745.1. Taxonomy (NCBI): domain Eukaryota; class Dinophyceae; order Prorocentrales; family Prorocentraceae; genus Prorocentrum; species Prorocentrum cordatum. The sequence goes on from CAUYUJ010017590.1 coordinate 164,896, forward strand.
CACCGCGTGCCGCAGGGGCTGCCGCCGCCGCGGCACGCTGAAGCAAGGCTTCCAAGGGCAGGCTTGGGTACTCCAGATTTCGTAAGAAAGGGAGGGGGGTCTCATTTCGGGGGGGTGTCTCTTTCAGGCTATCTTGGAGGGCCTGGGGGGGTCTGGGGACGATGTTTTGGAGGGTCCTCCCACGGGGGAGGTCTGAAATGGCTTGTCTTGGGGGGTCCAGACCCCCTCCCTTTTATCACGAAATCTGGAGTCGGGCGTGTCACGTCCCTCTACAGGAGGAATAGTCAGAAATAGTCGAAAAATAGTCTGGGGACGATCTTTGATAATGATTTTGGACTCTTTTTGAGTATCTTTGACTTTTTGAAGACTTTTCGTCCAAAATCCACCTGTAGTAGCATGTGCCCGACACAAGGGTGGGCCTGGGACTCTAGGGCCGGTCTCGTGTTGGAGCCCTCGGAGGCCGTCTTGGGCCAGCTGGCGGACTCCGAATACCATCTACAAGTGACGACAGCCAGCAGCGAACCGCATCGAAACACATGTTGTGAAGAAGTGACGGGTTTACCTGGCTTGCTGTTGGAAGCATGTTTCAAACAGCGCCTTCTCTTCAGGGGATGTTGGAATTGACATGCACCTCTTGGGGGCCATCCGGGCTGGGACATCACAGAACGGATAGGGGTCAAGGCGATCGATCAAGCAGTCGATCATTTTGCCTTCGGGTAGGACTTGGTTTTTACCTAACAGCGAAGACTGATAGGTTTCTAGTTGACTCAAAAGAGCTCACAGATCACTCCACAGGGGGGTCCGGGCAGGTGTTGGGAGTTGCCGGGCGGCAGGTGCCGGGCTCGTTTTTCGCCAACAGTCACACACTTCGTGCTCTTCGATTTCCCAGAACTCCATTCCCAGGCCACATTCTGGAGGGCCGAATGCAACAGTCACACACTTCGTGCTCTTCGAGTTCCCAGAACTCCATTCCCGGGCCACATTCTGGAGGGCCGGATGCAACAGTCACACACTTCGTGCTCTTCGAGTTCCCAGAACTCCATTCCCGGGCCACATTTTGGATGCCCGGAGCCAACTGTAGGCCACTTCGTGCTCTTCGAGTTCCCAGAACTCCATTCCCGGGCCACATTTTGAATGCCCGGAGCCAACTGTAGGCCACTTCGTGGCTCTTCGAGTTCCCAGAACTCCATTCCCGGGCACATTTTGAATGCCCGGAGCCAACTGTAGGCCACTTCGTGGTCTTCGAGTTCCCAGAACTCCATTCCTGGGCATGATTTTGAATGCCCGGAGCCAACTGTAGGCCACTTCGTGTTCTTCGAGTTCCCAGAACTCCATTCCCGGGGAATGCAACAGGCCATTCCCGGGCCACATTTTGAATGCTGAGGCAGGCTGAGGCTGAGGCTGAGGCAGGCTGAGGCTGAGGCAGGCTGAGGCTGAGGCCGAGGCTGAAGGCAGACTGAGGCTGAGGCTGAAGCAGGCTGAGGCTGAGGCAGGCTGAGGCTGAGGCTGAGGCAGGCTGATGCTGAGGCAGGCTGAGGCTGAGGCTGAGGCTGATGCAGGCTGAGGCTGAGGCAGGCTGAGGCTGAGGCCGAGGCTGAAGGCAGACTGAGGCTGAGGCTGAAGCAGGCTGAGGCTGAGGCTGAGGCAGGCTGAGGCTGAGGCTGAGGCTGAGGCAGGCTGATGCTGAGGCAGGCTGAGGCTGAGGCTGAGGCTGATGCAGGCTGAGGCTGAGGCAGGCTGAGGCTGAGGCCGAGGCTGGAGGCTGAGGCTGAGGCTGCAGGCTGAGGCTGAAGCAGGCTGAGGCTGAGGCTGATGCTGAGGCAGGCTGAGGCTGAGGCTGAGGCTGAGGCAGGCTGAGGCTGAGGCCGAGGCTGAAGCAGGCAGGCTGAGGCTGAGGCTGAGGAAGGCAGGCTGAGGCTGAGGCTGAGGCAGGCTGAGGCTGAGGCTGAGGCTGAGGCTGAGGCAGGCTGCTGGCTGAGGCAGGCTGAGGCTGAGGCTGATGCAGGCTGAGGCTGAGGCTGAGGCTGAGGCTGAGGCTGAGGCAGGCTGAGGCTGAGGCTGAGGCAGGCTGAGGCTGAGGCCGAGGCTGAGGCAGGCTGAGGCTGAGGCTGAGGCTGGCTGAGGCTGAGGCTGAGGCTGAGGCTGAGGCTGAGGCAGGCTGGCTGAGGCTGAGCAGCTGAGAGGCTGAGGCTGCTGAGGCTGAGGCTGAGGCTGAGGCAGGCTGCAGGCTGAGGCTGAAGCCGAGGCCGACGGCAGACTGAAGCTGAGGCCGAGGCTGAAGGCAGACTGATGCTGAGGCTGAAGCAGCTGAGGCTGAGGCTGAGGCAGGCTGAGGCTGAGGCAGGCTGAGGCTGAGGCTGAGGCAGGCTGAGGCTGAGGCTGTGACTGCGACTGCCGTTGCCACTGCGACTGTCATCGCGAATGCGACTACGACTGCGAGAACAGCAGAATTCTACAACTGGATTCTCATCTGAATCTTAAGGGGAATGCTTCCAGATATGCTCCTACACATCGCTGTTAGGTTGCTTTGCCGGGATAATTATATCCCATAGGAGGAAGAGGATGAGGTGGAGGATCCCGGACCCCTCAAGACGCCCTCGCGCACGCGGATTGAATTGCTTGCTCAAACCGCAGCAATGTCAGCCCAAATTCCGCCAAGAGTTCCTGTGCTTCAACATGGTTTCTGTTTGGCAAGGTGTGGACATGGGCCGCAGGCAGCGGTAGCCGGAGTTATGCCGGAGGCATTGCAAGCCCGTTCAATAGTAGAATTTATCGACGAGTTGAGTGTCAAAATGGTGTGGACAGCGCCAGTGGCTTCTCTGCAGGCTGACGAGGGGGACACAGAGAGGAGGCTCTGGGCTATGGGTTATGGGTTAGAGGCTTCTTGTATGTGTATCGGGATCTCGCGGCACGCCTCTCGGGGGCCTCTCGAAGGCAGTTTTGAAGCCACTTGGGGGCCGAGGTGGAGGAGGAGGGGGAGGAGGAGGAGGGGGCACAGAGAGGAGGCTCTGGGTCATTGTTCTGGGTTAGAGGCTTCTTGCATGTGTATCGGGATCTCGCGCCACGCCTCTCGGGGGCCTCTGGAAGGCAGTTTTGAAGCCACTTGGGAGCCGTTTCGGAGCTTCTGGGGGTCTTTTTGGGCCTCCTGGGGGCCTCTTGGGGGCTCCTTGGGGCGTCTTGGGGGCCTCTTGGGAGCCTCTGGCGGCCTCTTGGGGCACTCTTGGGGCCCCCTGGGGCTCCTGGGGGCGGAAAGCTAGATGCTTTGAATTTTTGGTCGCCCTCTGGGGCCCCTCTTGACGCCGTCTTGGAGCCCTCTTGGGCCGTCTTGGGGACCTCTTGGGCCGTCTTGGAGCTATCTTGGGCCGTCTTGGGGGCTGTCTTCGGGGCCTCTTGGGCCGTCTTGGAACGTCGGGAAGCCGAAAAGGCGAAAAGGCAAAAAACACAGAAAAAACAATGGAAAATGAACAATTTTAGCCTCTCGGGGCCCTCTTGGGAGGCTTGTTTGGGACCTCTGGGGCCGTCTTGGAGGCCTCTTGGCCCGTCTTGGGGCCATCTTGGGCGTCTTGGAGCGCTCGTTTAGCGTCCCGGGGCCCTCGTCGGCCGTCTTGGAACCCTCTTGGGGCCTTCTTGGCCCATCTTTAAGCCCTCTTGGGCCCGGAAGAGCCCGTGGCGCGCTCGTCGGCCCCCCCCCCCCCTCCAAATCGACCGGACCGGGCTCCCGGGGGAGGGGTTTGGGGAGGGGGGGGCATCTCACACGCCGATGATCCCCAAGGGGTCGGCGGATCCATTGTATTGTCAAGCAACTGGGTTTTCCTGCGTCTCGATATGAGGTATGCTTGAGTGATCCTAATGCCGTCGGCTCGAGTTCGCCTTCTGCCATCCAATGTTCGACGTCCAAGTTGCCAGTGCCAGAAGCGCCGCAGTTCCTGGATATCAACGTCAGTAGTCGGCATGTCCAGTTTTGAAGTGACGTCCATTGCCCTTGCGTCCTTATCGCGCATCCTTATGATACGGGCCGTCTGTATGTCGTGTGTCTGGCTCCTACGTCTCAGCTTTTGGTATGTCAGCGCTGCTGTGCTGAGGTGCTGCGATGGCCTGTCGCAGGCTGGTGCACGTCGCGCTCCTGGTCTCCCTGGCAATATGTCGCTTCACCTTGGCGTTTCAGGGGATGGCACTGCAGTTACGCTGCAGTGCTAAGTCGGGCACGTCCCTCTACAGGAGGAATATTCAAAACTAGCCCCAAACAATAGTCGAGGGACAATTTTCCTATGTTTGAATATGTTTGAGAATTAGTTTGACTATTTCCCACGTTTCTTCCAAAATCCGCCTGTAGGAGGACATACCCGACCTAACTGTAGTGGCTGATGGATAAAGCGAGTCTTCTTACGCGCCAGTCGTTGAAAGTAGATATTTTGGACCTCAAATCCAGATCCCAACATACTTCAAGCAACTTCCTACCTCAAGAATCGATATGCTGTTGCTGTGCTGTGTTATTCTCTGGGAGGGCCTGAACCCAATCTACTTGATCCGCCTTCCTACTTCATGTTTGTACCTACTTCTTCCGACCGACGTGTACCCCTCTCTCCCAGCCCGTAGCCCCCAAAGCGTCGGGGGCGGCGGCGACTGGGGCAGGGCCGACAAAGCAGTGCGGGCGGAGGTTTTGAGGGCGTTCGGGCTGTGGCTGGGGGAGCTCGAGCGAGCCCGCGACCTCGGCCGCCAGCCCCTGGAGCGAGGCGAAAACGACAGCGCTGGAGAGTGCAAATCGGAAGCCGAGCTCGGTGAGTTGGGGCTGGACCCCGCGCTTACAGTTAAGCCGCATGGTCAGGATGGGCAACCTTCCCAAGTGCACCCTTGCAGTATTGCCCCTTCGGCCCATCATTAGCGACTCTCGCTGGCCAACCTCGCTCGAAAAACGCTTACGTGGCCCTCCAAGGTCCTTGCATCATCATCGCGCATCCTTATTATACGGGTTGACTGTAGCGCAAACCCATACCATGCCACACCCCTAAGGAGGGGAAAACAAACAGACACAATTTGAGACGCTTCGCGTATCCACACCAGCCCATCCAGAAACGATGTCCAGGCGAGTTGAGGTGATCAGGGAAGTGCGGGAGCAAAGAGGGGGACGGCCGAACCGTGCGAAGGAGGGATGAGGAGGAGGCTGGATGGATGTATGAGGGAGTGGGGAGAAGGAGGATGAATAGGATGAGGAGGAGGAGGAGGAGGAGGAGGAGGAGGAAGAAGAGAAGGAGTAGGAGGAGGAAGGAGGAGCAGGAGGAGGAGGGCAAGCAAAAGGGCCAGAGGCCTCTTGGATGCCTCTCGGAGCCTCTTGGGGTATCTCTTGGGCGCTTCTTGGTGGCCTCTTGGGACGTCTTGGGGGTCTCTTGGAGGTCCTGGGGGGCTCTTGGGCGTCTTCGGTGCCTCCGGGGGGGCCTCTTGGGACCGCTTGGGGCCCTCTTGGGGGCTTTCTAGGGGCCTCTTGGGGGACTTATTGGGGCCATCTTGGGGCCATCTTGGGACCTCTTGGGGCCATCTTGCAGGAGATCGACCAAAGAAGAGGGGAGGTTTTTTTAGCGCTGCCCCCCCAAGAGACCAAAATGGGGCCAAAACCCTGGTATAATCAATGATTTCGGCTTTCTCGCCGAGGCCGCTTTGGACTGCCTGACCGCTCGCGACCGGCCCCGTCCAGGTCCAGGGGAGGGGGTAGGGGGGAGGGGTAAACCCATCCCCGAAGGGGAAGAAGGGGAGTGGAAGAGGAATCTCCCTAAACCACCTCCGCCCAGAGGGCTGGCGGGATCAATCGTCGACTCCCAGGAAGAGATGGGAAAGTATGGGAAGGGGTGGGAAGACGAAAATCTAGAAACTCAGCAATATCGGGCCCCTTCTACCCCTCCCTCCCTCCCTCGGCGTCGGCGCGCGGGCGCAGGTCCCTGCCGGCTGCGTGGCGCTGCACAGGGTGGCCGAGGAGGGCGCAGCGGCCGCGGACGCCGGCGGGGAGACAGGCGCCCGCGGGACCCGCGCCGCCGCGCGGCGGGGCGTGGGGAGGAGCATCGGAGCATCCCAGTTGCCCGGCACGGTCGTCGTCCGCAGTGCAGGTCGGCCACGCGCAGAGAGGGTGTGGTGGGAGGGGGGGGAAAGGTCTCTGAGAAGCACCTCCCTTTTGACAAGGCGCGGGCGCCACTTCTAGGAAGCTTGCGGCTGCTTCTCAGGAGCTGCGCCTCGCGTGATTTGAGGAGCAGGTGGCTTGCGTCTGAGAAGCAGTTTCTGCTTCTAGGAAGCAGTTCCGCGCTTCGAAGAAGCTGCCGGGGTGCTTCTAAGAAGCGGCGCATTAGAAGGGCGGCCAGCGCCTTCTAAGAGGCAGCCGCCTTCTAAGAAGCCTTCCCCCCTCCCTCTACCCCCTTGTGCGCGCCGCCAAGCAGGAGGCACATCAGTCGCCGTGCGGGAATCACCGAGCGCGTTCCGCTACTCGCAAAGTGCCGACTCGCAAACGCCCGACAAAAACACATAGTTGCCTCGACGTGCTGGATCGTAAGTCCCCCGCGGCGGAGCCAGGCCACCTGCGAGCAGCTCCACTTTGCGAGCAGTGGAACGCGCCTGTCCAGGGAAGCGGAGCAGGATCATGTGGAGGAGGAGGAGGAGGAGGAGGAGGAGGAGTGGAGGAGGAGGAGGAGGAGGAGGAGGAGGAGGAGGAGGAGGAGGGACGGGAAGGGAGCGGGGCCCCGATGGCAGCGGGCCCCCTGAGGTGCTTTTCGCCGCTTTGTCGGGCCTTCGGGGCCTTCCGCGGGCCCCGGGGATCGTCGGAGAACGGCCGCGGGAAGGCCGAGGGCAGGGCCCCGGGGTCGGGGGCCCGTTTCCTTCGGGACCCGCCTCCCCCCATGCCTAGACACCAGATCTCGTACTAAAAGGGAGGGGGGTCTCATTTCGGGGGGGGTCTCTTCCAGGCCATCTTGGAGGGCCTGGGGGGGGTCTGGGGACGATGCTTTGGAGGGTCCTCCCACGGGGGGGGGGTCTGAGATGGCTTGTCTTCGAGGGTCCAGACCCCCTCCCTTTTACTACGAAACCTGGAGTAAACACAAGAGAAGGGTGCGGCCTGCCAGCGGGGCGCCCCACGGAAACGTCTGATCCCCCGACGACCCCAGGGGGCTCAAAGGCGCTCTGGGGCATCTGGGGGCCCACGGCGATCCTCGCAGAATGTGCCCCCAGATGTCGCACGGCAAGTTCTGTTGTCGTATGTGGTAACCGTGTGGCGCCGCCTGCCTCAACCCAGGTTGGAGCCGCTATGAGCGAGATCGAAACCTTCACCGTATCTCTTGAGACGACCAGGGTCGCACATCCACGACGCCCGTCCCGAAGACTGCGGCCGAAGTGGAAGAGACCACGGAATGCCAGAATTACATCTTATGTTCCTCAGTTCCGTTCTCGAGCTTGCCCCCGTGTACGGGTTCCCCTGGAAGTCCCGATCCTTTTCCCCATGGGCCGACTTCTCATCCCGAGCCGTTTTCTGACGGCCTCAGGGCTTGGCGAGGGCCCCATGAGGCTGCAAACGGGGAAGAACCTCCATACTGATCTGCTCCCAAAGCGTGCGAGGTCGTGTTGTTCCCTTCCCTCCTCACCCCCCTCCCCCAGCGAGTCCTCCCGCCAAGCCCTCCCCCCTCATCGACGTTCGGGACCTCTCCCTTCCGATAGGATCATTCGGCGGGCTCCGCTGTGCAACCCGTCGGCGGATAGATCGGGTGTTCGTAGAGGGGTGATATCCCAAGGTGGGGTCAGGAGGCGAACCAACCTGGACGCTCACACTTTCGTCTTCTCGGGGGGGCATTTGGAACGATTTTCCTCTAGCCCCACCTCTGCCCCTACCCCACCTTTAATGACGCCCCTTCGAATAGGGAAACGTCGGTGCAGTGGGAGGGATGGGCGGGAAGGATTTGCCTCGGATCGCCGCGGGGGCTGCTGAGGGAGTGTGGCGTTAAGAGCGGATGCTGAGAGGTGGTGCGTGTGTGGCCGAGCATGGCTTGTGAGAGGGCTGCAGGTGCCCTCAGTAGTTTGGGGGGTGCAGGTCCAGGCTGGGTGGGCGGAGCCCTCTTCGAGGAATTATCGAATCACCTTGAACCGCTTCGGGCACTTGCAACCCGCTCCTAAGCTAGAGGCCAGGCACGATCCACCTAAGCCTTGGATGCTAACCCTTCTATTCCCTCAGCAACCTCGGCGGTGATCCGCGCAGATGCCAGATTGGGCACAGGCGCGCCCAACTGCTCCTTGCGGAGGTGGGATGAGGGAGGAGGAGGAGGGGGAGGAGTTGGAGGAGGAGGAGGAGGAGGAGAAGGAGGAGGAGGAGGAGGAGGAGGAGAAAGATGAGGAGGAGAAGAGAGGAGAAAGAGGGGGGGGAGGAGGACCAGTGTAAACCAAGAGTCATCAACGATATTGAAATAAACCCTCCCTCCAAGCTCCCTCTTCATTGGTCCCAACAAAGCTTTATTTCCACTGAGGGAACTGCCTCGCTGGAAGGAAGACAACCGTTTGAAGACCCTGAAGCATGCCAACATTGTTCTCGGGATTCAAACACCACGGACCAACCTGATGTTTGCGTCTTGACGATCCTGAATCGTGCCAGAACGCCATTCTTGGGATTGCAACACCGCGAAAAAACGCACCCGTCTAATCCTGAATCATTTCAGAACACAACTTCTGGTACGCTGACCATGGGAATCCGTGAAACTCTTTGCAAAGTTTAAATCGGATGTGCGCGGCGTTGAATCGAGGGCCACCGTTTGAAAACGAGCCGCCTTCAATCCGTGCAACTCTTGCACATGTTCAAAACGAATGAATTTGCGCGGCGCTAAGGCGAGTCCGTGACACTCTTGCAAATGTGCAAAACGATTGCACGCGGCGCTAAGGCGACAGCCACATTTTGAAAACGACCCGCCCTCCATCTGTGAAACACATGCCAGTTCTTGAGCTTCAGGGTCATTAGTGGTGAGGAAGACTCAAGCGAAACGCCCGGCCCGCCCTAAGAACTGGCCTCGGGGTGCGACAGGGAGAAATTGCTTACATGGAAGAGGAATGGAAGAGGAGGAACGTCATCAACGATGTTGGAATAAACCCTCCCTCCAAGCTCCCTCTTGATAAGCCCCTACAACGGTTCATTTCGACTGAGGGAGCTGCCCCGTTGGAAGACAACCGTTTGAAGCTGAAGCATGCCAAAACATTGTTCTTGGGATTCTAACGCCACGGATCAACCTGATTGTTGCGTCTTGACGATCCTGAATCGTGCCAGAACGCCATTCCCGGGATTGCAACAACGCGAATAAACGTATCTGTTGCACCCTTCTAGTCCTGAATCTCTCGAAAACACAATTTCTGGTACGCTGATCATGGGAACCGTGAAACTCCTTGCAAAGTTTAAAATCTAATGTGCGCGGCGCTAAGGCGAGAGCCACATTTTGAAAAGGAGCATCCCTCGATCCGTGAAGTTCTTGCACTGTTTGAAACGAGTTTGCGCGGCGCTAAGGCGAGAGCAACATTTTGCAAACCAGTCGCTTTCAATTCGTGAAACTCTTGCACATGCTGCAGCGGATGCACGCGGCGCCAAGGCGAGAGCCACATTTTGAAAACGACCCGCCCTCCATCTGTGAAACACATGCCAGCTCTTAAGGTTCAGGTTCATTAGTGGTGAGGAAGACTCAGTCGAAACGCCCAACCCGCCCCAAAGACTGGCTTCGGGGTGCGACAGGGAGAAGTTGCTTAGAAGGAAAAGGAATGGAGAAGAGAGGGGGAGGATGAGGAGGAGGAGGAGGAGGACGAGAAAGAGGAGAATGAGGAGAAAGAGGAGCGGGAGGAGGCGGGGGAGGAGGAGCAGGAGGAGGAGGAGGATTTCAACCTCCCCGCCCCTCCCCCCGCCCCGCTCCCCCAAAGGAGAGGCCGGCGGACGCGCCGGGAGAGCCGGCCGCCCGAAAATGATCCGGGGATCCTCGGCACGCCCTCGGCGAGGCGCAGCTGCTGGAGAGCACCCCGGCCTTCGGTGACGTTTTCGAAAATCGTGCGGGGCTACTGTGGGGGCGTTGGTTAAGGAATGCGCCCAGGATGCTTCAGACCCTGCAGGATTCCTTATCTGATGAGGGCGGCGGTGGTATCCGCCAGATGTTCCACAAGCTTGCAGACCCTGGATTCCTTATCTAAGGGTTCCTTATCAGGCTTGAGGTGCGGTCCCGCCCCAAGAGCTGCCAACCCAGTCGGCCAGAGCGGGCGAGGACTAGGCGGCGGTGGAACCGCTCACTGAGATCATCGGCGAGTGCGAGGTGCCGAGCGACTGCAAGGGCACTGTCGACTACGTCATGAGCCTGCCGCGCGCCCAGAGCCAGAGCTCGCTGCATGCCCATCTCCGGGCGCGCGTCGCCGACGCCCCGATAGGGGGTCACGGCCAGGCACGTCCCTGCCCACACGTCCGAGGAGGCGGTGCGCCGCGGTGAGATCTCGGAGCGCGAGCGTGAGGGCAACGGCTTGGCTGATTCGAGGGCCAGGCTCGGCGCGGGCTTGCACGCCGCCGACGGGGACATCCTGCCGCTTGGGGGCTTGGCGGCTAGGGCCCGAGACGTGGCCAGGTAGGCGTCAGAGCTGGAGGTCCACGTGACGGAGGTGGGGGCCCGTGACCGCTGGCCGACATCGGCGCTGGAGGATTTGGACTTCGGCACGCCCGAGTGGGACGAGGCGGAGTTCAGCACGGCGGCAGGGGGCCCCCCGGGCGTGGAGGCCGCGGAGGCGGCGCTGGCTGCGGTTTCAGCAGGTGCGGCTGCAGGCGCCGAGGCCCCATCTTGCGATGGGCGGGTTCGGAAGAGGCCTGCGGCAGCGCTGGCTACGTGCAGGACGGACCGTCAGGTGTCGCGGCGGCTCCAGGCCCCCGAGGGGGCAGTGGCTGCAGCGGCCACTGCTGGCGGGGCGACCGCCAGCGAGCCCTGGGACGTCCACTGCCACAAGCTGATGATGGGAGTTCCTGAAGGAGGAGAGGGAGAGTTCTTGGTCTGCACGACCTGCTTCCTCTTCGCCAGAGCCCCGAAGATGGCCTGAAAGGGGCTCAGGGACAAGTGCAAGGGAGCCTGCCGCCAGCGCGCTGCTTCACGGGCGCAGGCGCGAAACGACACCGACAAGGGGTACGTGCCGAACACCAAGCCGAAACTGTTTTTCGGCGCGCTGGTGGGGCCTTCCCCAGAGACGCGGAGCCGCTGAGCCGAGAAGTTCAGGGCCGACCAGGACGGCCAAGCGAGCAGGCCCGCGGCGGGAGCCAGCGCTGGCAGCGGC
>CAUYUJ010017590.1:178687-188687 GCA_963575745.1 Prorocentrum cordatum
GATGATGATGATGATGATGATGATGATGATGATGATGATGATGATGATGATGATGATGATGATGATGATGATGATGATGATGATGATGATGATGATGATGATGATGATGATGATGATGATGATGATGATGATGATGATGATGATGATGATGATGATGATGATGATGATGATGATGATGATGATGAATGATCAATGATCAATGATCGATGATGATGATGATGATGATGATGATGATGATGCTGATGCTGATGCTGATGCTGATGCTGATGATGGTGATGGTGATGGTGATGGTGATGGTGATGGAGATGATGAGATGATGATGATGAGGAGGAGGAGGAGGAGGAGGAGGAGGAGGAGGAGGAGGATGATGATGATGATGATGATGATGATGATGATTATCATGGTAATGGCCATGGGGCCATCTTGGGCGTCTTGGACCGATCGTTCGGTGATTCGGGGCTGTCTTGAGCCGTCTTGAGGGCCTCTTGGGGCCCTGTTGGCCCGTCTTAGGCCTCTCCTTGGGCTTGAAAAAGTCATGCGGGAACATTCTGGGGGCCCCTGAGGGCGCTCGGGGAGCCTCAAGAGATTTGACAGCTTGGAGTCCGGTCCTGTGAAGAATCCTCAGGCTTGAGGACTGAGGCTCGGGAAGCCTGGGATTCGTGCCTGCTTGTTTGTGTGTCCCCGGGCCCCTTGACTCGCCCGGCGCCCGCCCCGCGAGGTCGGCCGGCTGCTCGTGGAGACGCTGCTGCGCCAGTTCACCGAGGCGGCCGGGGACAGCGAGGAGCCCATGCGCCCCACCCCGCGCGCGGCGCGTCGCTGGCGGCCCCCCCAGGGGCCCGGAAGGAGCGCACGTCGGGGGAACGCAAGACCCGAGCACACCCAAAAGGCTTGGCATCGCTCGGGCGTGTGCTTTAGTTCCTCGGCGAGGACCATGGAGGAGCACCCTGGATGACTTAGCGAAAGAAGCACGCACGAAATCGAAAAAATACACGAGGAATGGACGTCCGAGCGATGACAAGAAGGGGGTCCAGCTGAAAGGGAGTGGTGCAACAGATGTGGGGCAACTGTACTGCAAAGGTACTGCACGGGAGAACTGTGTTGCATCGCACTGCAATGAATGTATGGCACGCCCCAGATGTGTGGCAACCCCACAAATCTATTGCACCAAATCTATTGCACCACCCCCTTGTCGCTGGACCCCCTTTTGGGTCAACCCGAGTCAGACTCGAGCAAGCCGGAACTCGGGTTTGCCGACGTTTCTTGACGGGCGCGTTCTGGGTTTTGACGGTCCAGGTTTCGTGGGATGTTTGCAGCGGGAGTTCGCGTCAGATTTCAGATTGGTTCTCGTAGTTTTCATGATGACCCCAGCAGGCCAACCCGAGTCTCCCATACCCTTACGTCTCCCCGAACATGGCCCGTTCCAGAGAGGGTCTCGCACTCGAGGGATCGAGAAGCTGGCACCCCTTCCTCGGCGGAGAGCAGGCGGGAGGCGGCGGAAGTAGAACGGGGCTGCCTCCGCCAGCGGAAGCCAGCGGAAGGCGGGCAGATGTACTCGATGCGCCTCCATCAGATGGCAGGTTTTTGTGGTTCATCTGGGCTCAGACGGGGTCCGAACAGATAGGGGCCAGAACCTCGCACCACATCGCCGATGCATCGGCGATGCGGGTCGATGCGGAGCCCAATTTTTTTCAACGTGGACGTCGCCGATGCATCGCCGATGAATCGCGATCCTCTAGCCCCATCTACTCCGGCCCCATCTAGGAGGCCTCTAGTTCATGGTTTCTGGAGCCCGCCACATGTCCACCGCCTGGGGGCCGACCTTCCTGAACCCTCAGGGGGTGGTGGATATGGATATGTTCGTGCCCCCTGGGGCCCGAGTATATCCGCGTCCACCGCCCGATTGCAGTGCGCACTCCGACTCCACCGGTCCGTTCCGAAGCGATTTCTGGATCGATCCAGCACGGCCTTGCCGATGCTTGCCGATCCGATGTTGGGCCCGATTCTCACCCGATGGTTGCCGATTCGATGTGCGGGTCGATCCCATTCGACTTGTCGGTTCGATGTCAGCACGGCCACCACCCCAGTAGGATCCTGGGTGATGGGTTCTCCAGGCGGCGGATGCGTCCCTGCCTCATGCGGTCGCGCCCGCCTCGCGAGTGTGTCGCGTCGGAGCTGCGGAAGAGCAAAGGAGGGAAGGAGAGGGAGGGGTAGGAGAAGAACGGGGGTGAGGAGGAAGACGGAGGGTGAGGAGGCGGAGGAGAAGGAAGAGGGAGGGGGAGGGAGCAAGAGGACAAGGAGAAAGGACGAGGAGGAAGACGAGGACGAGGACGACGACGAGGAGCTGTCCTCATCATCATCATCCTCCCCATGGTGCTCCTACTCCTCCTCCAACACCTCCTCCCCCTCCCCCTCCTCCTCCTCCTCCTCCTCCTTCTCCTCCTCCTCCTCCTCCTCCTCCTCCTCCTCCTCCTCCTCTTCCTCCTCCTCATTTTTCTTCATGAGTAACTCCTCCCCGTCGCATCCGCAGACACGTCGGCAGGGCGGGCCCGGTGTTTCGCCTGAGACCCTCGCCATCTCTGATCCAGAAGCGTTTGAGGTCTGCTGTGACTTCATGGACGCGGGTCGACTCTGTTTCAGGGTGTGGTTCTCGCCGTAGCGCCGCGCACATATCTCTTAAACGTTGTCTACAAGTGTTCCACGAATGGAGGGTGGGTCGCTTCCAAAATGTGGTTCTCGCTTGGGCGCCGCGCATGTGGCTCTCGCATTGGCGCCGCGCACATTCGTTTTCACCGTTTGCAGCAGGTTCAAAAGGACGGAGGGCGGGCCGTCTTCAAGATGCGGTTCTCGCCTCTGCGCCGCGCGCGTTCGTCTCAAAAGTGTGCAGCGGCTTCAAGGGTGGAGGGCGGTCCTGTTCAGAATCGTGGTTCTCGGCTTCCCGCCCCGCACACTCGTCTCGAGAGTTCACAGCAGTTTCAAGGAATCGTACGGTCGAAGCCTCAGGAGTTGCGTTCTGGCGTGGTCAGAGGTTACCAGGACGCAGCAATCACGTTGATTCGCGGCGTTGCAGTCCCAGGAGGGGTTTTCTGACATGATGTACGGTAGGTTCGCGTCGTGTCGACTCGTCGCGACCCCGCCGCGGGCGTTCAGGGTTGAACGCCGCCAGTGGCCCAGAATCGTCCTAATATGGAACGATATGGCAATCGATAAGCCGCCGATCGTTCAAGGTTGAACGATCAACGCGATGTCAGAAACCAACGCTGGGGTCGTCACGACACAAACCCGCCGTATGATGATCCGGCCGCAACAGTCAGGTTGGCCGTTGACCGGCGGCGTTGAAGTCCCAGGAACGCTGTGTTGACACGATTGAGGATTGTCAGGACGGTTGTCTTCTAGCTAATAGGCGGCCTCCACAATCACAGTAAACTCTTCTATGCACTTGTGAAGAGGGAGCCTGGAGAGAGGATGTATTGCAACATCGTCGACGCGTCTGAGGTGCACACTGGTCCTCATCCTCTTCCTCCTTCTCATCACCCTCCTCCGCCTCCTCCTCGATCTCCCCCCTTGGAGGAGGGATGGGGAGGGCTGGGTGAGAGGAAGAGGAGGAGGATGACGATGATGTTGATGATGCTGATGATGGTGGTGATGATGATGCTGATGATGATGATGATGATGATGATGGTAATGGTGATGATGATGATGATGCTGATGATGATGGGTATGATGATGATGATGATGATGATGATGATGGTGATGATGATGATGATGACGATGCTGATGAGTTTGATGATGTCGATAATGACAACTGTGGTGATGATGATGATGATGATGATGATGGTGGTGGTGATGGCGAAGAAGATGGTGATGTTGATGGAGATGACGATGATTGTGGTGATGATGTTGGGAATGGTTATGGTGATGATGACTGTGGTGGTGATGGTGATGGTGATGGTGGTAGGGGTGAAGACAGTGATGATGATGATGCTGATGATGGTGATGGTGATGGTGATGGAGATGGTGATGGTGATGGTGATGGTGATGATGACGGCGATTATGATGGTAATGATGATGATGATGATGATGATGATGATGATGATGATGATGATGATGATGATGATGATGATGATGATGATGATGATGATGATGATGATGATGCGGGTTATGATGATGTGCTTGATGCTGATCTACGGGTTATGATGTCCGGGTTGTTTGGCGCCTGTGCCGCTTTTGGGCTCCTCTGCCTTCGTCGCCCTCTGCTGGGGCCCGAGGCTGCAGGCCGGCGAGGCCGCGGCCGTCGCAGTGGTCGCCCTCCTCCACGTCCCCGTGGCGGGCCTCGTCGGCGCGTTCTACCTGACGGTCTCCACGGACCCAGGCCGCGTGCCCCGCGGCTTCCAGCAGCCCGGCAAGAGGCCCCCGCGCCGTGTGCCACGCGCAGGAGCCCGACAGGTGCCACCGCTGCAGCGTCTGCGGCCGGTGCGTCCTGAACATGGACCACCACTGCCTCTACCTCAACGCATTCATAGGTTCGGCATGAGGTGCTTGATGATGTGGGTTATGATGTGCGGGTAGTTGATGATGATCATGATGGTATGATGATGATGATGATGATGATGATGATGATGATGATGATGATGATCATGATCATGATCATGATCATGATCATGATCATGATCATGATGGTATGATGGTAATTTTGATGATGGTGATGATGATGATGATGTTGATGATGATGGTGATGGTGATGGTGACGGTGATGGTGATGGTGATGGTGATGGTGATGGTGATGATGATGCTCATGATCATGATCATGATCATGAGCATGGTCATCGTGATGATGAGGAGTACAGCGCGGGGGGTGGCTTGCTGCACATGCCAGCCTGCAGCGGATAGGGGGCGCGCTGGGACGGCGTCCGTGCTCTGCCAGTTTGCCCCTGGGCGTCTCAGGCCTGGAGGGGCATGCGGCGAAGATCCTTGCGGGGCTTCGCCGATGGAACGGACGTCCGTCCAAGGGGTCCCCATGGACTCAGAGAAGGAAAAGATCCGGATACCACTGCTCGTCTTGGAGATCCTTAGTCGCCACGGCCATTCTCCGCAAAATTCTGGTCAGAACACGCCCCGAGGGAGGTCTGGGGAGTAGCGGTATCGATACTCGTTCGTTTCCCCTCAGGCGGACGTCGGATCCAAAGATCCGTGGAACCGACGTCCGTCCAAGGGGAATCGACGTCCGTCGGTGGACGTCGGTTGCTTTTGAACCAGGTCGGACGGACGTATATAGGTCCGACATCCGTTCGATTCGGGTTGCAGGGCAAGGGTCCAGATCAAGGCTTCGCCTCGGGCTCTCAGACCCAGGCTTCGTCGTGGTCCGCAGGGTTCCAGGGTCTGGACTTTTCGTCGAGGGCCAGTCGATGGAGCAACGTCCGTCGAGCTCTTCGCCAGAGGTGGTCCGAGCATGAGCGTTCCCAGCTGTTCGCGCCATTCTGGATATCCTCTCCAAAAGTTCGCCCCCCTCTCAAATAGTTGCGCTGGAAAAACAAAAAACAAAAATTAGATCCTCTGGATGCCGTATCGACCAGATCCAGGGTCCACAAGGTTTCCCTCGGGTTCTGCATACCCAGAATCCGTCGAGATCCTCAGGTCTCAGAGCGTAGAGAAGAGTGTACGACGTTCTCCCCCCCCTGTCAGCCAGGACGTACTCAATGTGGCCATTGCTTAGTTCCAACCCCGATCGGCAGGTGCGCCCCAGGGGAGCAAGCTTTAGTGCGCGGTAGACAGGGCACCACCTATTCGACAAAGGTTTCTCAGCAAGACCAGAATTACGTTGATAATCAGTATGGGAACGTTGATTTCTTGGTGACCCCAGATGTGGGGCTCCTGCGAGCACATGTCGTTTTGCGGCGCGCGACTGCGCGCTGCCAATCCGGTCTGCCAGGAGTTGGTCCTCGAGGCGCGCGCTGATCGCAACGCCACCCATGTTGAGGGCGATGGGCAGAAGACTGTGAACTGTGATTTTGTGTGCGGTGTATGAAGACGAGGAAGTGCGTAAGGACGAGGGCGAGGGCATGGGTGACGAGGGTAGTGCATCGTTGCTGCTGAAGGATTGAAGGGGAATCGTAGAAAGTCTGGCTAGAGGGTGAGTGTGAGTTGATGCCATGGGCAACCAGGTGGCCTTCTATTATGCTAGCGAACAATTGCAGCCTCATGTCTCATATACTGGGAGCCTGGCCCCAGGGGCCCTGGAGCCGCAGCACACCAGGAACACCTGGAGTATAGTAAGACCCCTCTCCCGCCCACAGGGCCTCCTCGGAGGCTACTCCAGGCTCCATCCCTAGGCTATGGAGACCACAAATCCTCCAGTGCCGTCCAAGGTGTCCCGAAGGGGGCTGTAAGACGGCCTAGGATTGCTTCAAAGCGGCCCAAGATGCCCCCTCGACGATTCAAGAGGGGCCCAAGCGGACTCCCACAGAGGCCCCAAGAGGCAAAAACAATGAATTCGCTCATGGTATTTGAAATATGTTAGCGTTGTCGGGTTTGTCCGTCTTCTGACCGCCCAAGACGGTTCAAGAGGCTTCTCAGACCGCCCCAAAAGGGCCCACGAGGACCCAAAGGTGGCACCAAGACGAACCACGACCGCCCCAGATCAGCCGAAGAGGCTCCCACGACGGCCCAAGAGTCCCCCAAGATGCCCCAAGAGGGGCCCAATGGGGGGGGGGGCTCCGGGAGCTCCCCCCCGGGAGACGGCCTCCAAGAACCCCAACATGTCTCAGAGAAGGCCCCCGACAGGCCCAACATTATTTCCCCAAGAGGACCCAGAGACCCCAAGATATCCCCAGAGGCCCCCATGACTTCCCAAAGATCCTTGCCGCAACCAAGAGAGCTCCAAGACGGCCCTCTGGGGCAGACTGAAGACTCTCTTGGAAGCGGGAAGGGACAGCAGCGGAAGGGGTCAATGAATGCTTACACGCATGTCTATTTGTATGTATTTCCGCACCCCTCGCCGAACCCGAGTCCCCATTGGCGCCTTCGGTGACGAGCACGCTGGTTGCCAAACCCGCATCTCCCTTTCCTGCGGACACGGCCCCTCTAACCCGCTTAACGCTAGATTCCACGGCTAATTGAACTTGAGCGCGCGCAAAGCCCGCGCGATGGTTCGAGTTGAAATTAGGCTCGATGCCTGAGGTCGGTGGCCCTACTGTGCTCTTCTGTATAGTGAATACTGTTCTGTGCAATTGGGCTTGATGTATCCTGCTTTCCGTAAAAATAAATACAACACGAACGAACATAAAACACTAGAGCGTAATACATGGACATGCCTCTTTATCTACTCCTCCTCCGCCTCCTCCTCTGCCTCCTCCTCCTCCTGCCTCCCTCCCTCCCTCCCTCCCTCCCTCCCTAGCATTACTGTTGCGCGTGCCCACGATGGCTTGACTCGAGTTGAGAGAACCTGTAACGGGTTAGGATGCTTGGGGCACGAGGCTGGACTGACTACGTCAGACGCTTTGGGAGTTGCCCTTGGCTAGCAGGCTGGACGAAGCCAGGAAGTCACGGCACGGCCCAGGATCAGCGAGCGGCTGCCGAGCGTGCGCGCGCGGCTGCACCGAGCCCGGGGCCCCACACGGCACCCCGAGCCAGTGCCCCGGTTGCACCGTGGTGCGCCTCCGTTCCGATGACGCTTGCGCTCCGCGCTCTCCCCGCGGTCCGACCACGCCCGCCTCCGTCGGGGCCCCTCGGCCTGCCGCGCGCCCGCTCGCGCGGCGCCTCCGCCGGGGAGGGCAGCCCCGCCGGCACGGACGTGGGCGGCCTCCGCGGCGCCCCGTCGCCTCGCCGCAGCGCAGCGCCCCTGTCGAGCTCGCGGCGTGACGCCCACGGCGGGGGCGTCGGCGGAGGGAGTGCGCCCCAGGAGTGCGCCCAGGAGCTCCCGAGCCAAGCGAAGCCCACCCTCCCCCTCGGAAATCGTGGGGGGCAGGGGCAGGGTTCGCATGCGGCCCCCTAGTGCTGCAGACCCTGGAGGCTTTTCCTCATCTGATGAGGGCGGCGGAGATGCCAATATGGCCAAGCCTCCCTTGGAGTTCCACCGGCCTCCAGACCCTAGATTCCTTATCGAAGGGTTCCTCATCCAATGCCCCCCCCACCGTATGCACAAAGGCCATCTCGTGTCGTAGTTCGAGGCGCCGCAAGCGGAATTGGGACTCGTGGGCTCGTCCGCCCCGCTCCCGAACCTGTCATCAGGCCGACTTGCGAGAGCTCGACGAGGTGGATATACTGAATGCGAGAGGGGCCCAGGGAGACACAACTAAATACACACGCAGTTCAGGATTCCCCATGTTTTCGCATATTTTCAGGATCCTGGTGGTTCCTTCCATTTCCCACAGGTTCTTGTCTACGTTTATATGTGTGTGGGGGGGGGAGGTATTCTTTTTGTTTCGAAATGCACCGAGCCGCGCTACAAGCTTCACCGCGCTGCGCCATGCGCAGGGGCCGCTAAGGAGGACGTCAGCAACGCCGGTTTCGCGCGCCATGTACGGACCTGCGCCGCTCCCGGAACACCCGCGCGCACAACCGCTGAGCCGCACGAGGGCCTGACCGCGTGGCAACCGCACCTCCTGGCGGTTCCCCCGATGACGCACGGCACCCACGCCCTCGCACACGGAGACCGCCCACAGGGCGCGCACCCGAGGTGGATGGGGGAGGGACCTGCGGCACGCGGAGCCACTGCCGCAGCTGGCGCGCGCGCGAGTGCCCACCGGGGGGGTCTTCCGGGCGGGCGGTGGCGCCGTCCTTTTGATAGGTTGCGGGCGTGCGGGTGGCCCCGCTCCTCGTGGCAGCCGCTGCGGTCCTCGACGCCTTCGCTGATGGCGCTGGCGCCACCGAGGGGGGCCCAGAGATTGGTGCTCTGGCGGCGCGCGAGCGAGCGGCAGGTCAGACGCCACCCTCTGCGCGGGCACGGGGCGGGAGAGCGGCAGTCAAGGGGGGGAAAAACCACCCGGACCCGATAGCTTACGAAGCGGCTTTGGGCGTTTACTAAACCGCCCCACCCTGTACGATTCCTTTCTTGGGTGCGTTTACTAGACGCCTTGGCGTGTCGGGGTGAGTATCATGAGGGTGGATGTTCTGCTCTCAAGGCAGGGGCAGCGCCACCTCTCCTGGGCTGCCGTCCGGCCACGAGCTCCCCGTGACCCAAGAACATTGAAGAAGACGAATCAGGAGGAGCTCGGCCTCGGGGCGCGGATACCGGGGTCCCCCCAAGCCCTCCCGAGGAGCCTCGTCCCTCCCTCCCAAGCCTCCCCAAACTCAACATTCCCATGGCAGTGGGAACCCATGCCCAGAAACACCCTGCTTGCCTCCAGGGTACCCTAGGTTTCTTAGGTGTCCATGGTTTTGCTGTGGAAAGCGTGACGCTCCCACGCCAAAAGTCCATGATCGTCCTGAGGTCTCAGGGTTGGGTTCCTTGTGGAAGGCTTCTTGTGGTCGAGCTCCTACTGTATGGGAAACTCCAAAACACTACCAACAAAAAATCCACTCTCTGTAGTGTTTGAAGCTTCCCAGAATTCGGGTTTCTGGGAGACTCATGGCCGGACGACGGGCTCCTCTCCTGCACCGACCTGGGCTTGGGCATGGCGAGTGCCCACGCGGGCGGGTGCCGAACATCTCGGGGACCCCGCGCCGCCGCCGCCGCTGCTGCGGCTGTGGCTGCGGCTGCGGCTGCGCACAAGCGCTGGCAGAGATAGCCTTAGATCGGGCACGTCCCTCTACAGGAGGAATATTCAAAGATATTCCAAAGATAGTCGGGTGACGGTTTTTCGACTATCTTTGACTATTTCGGATTTGGTTTGACAATGTTTCATTGTTCTTACAAAATCCGCGTGCATGAGGAACATGCCCGACCTGAAGATAGCCTGCAGCGGCGCCGCTGCCCGATGCGGGGGCGACCCCCGCCGCACCAGCACGGACCTCGGTGGAATCGCGACGCAGCCTGCGACGCGCCGCGTCGCAGCCGTGCCGGACC
>CAUYUJ010017590.1:191187-206187 GCA_963575745.1 Prorocentrum cordatum
AATCGTGTCAGAACGCCACTCTTGGGATTTCAACACCGCGAATCAAGGTAACTGTTTCACCCTCATAATCTTGAATCTTTCCTGGACACCGTTTCTGGTACGTTGGCCATGAGAATCCGTGAAGCTCTTGCAATGTTGAGCCAGGAGTGTGCGCGGCGCTATGGCGAGAGCCACAGTGTGAAAAGGAACCGCCCTCAAGCTGTGAAACTTTGCAAATGTTTAAAAACGAGTGCGCGCGGCGCTAAGGCGAGAACCACAGTTTCCATGGCACCCGCCCTCAATCTGCGGAACTCCTGCAAATGTGTTAAAAAAAAACGAAGTGCGCGGCGCTACAGCGAAAGCCATATTCTGAAAACGACCCGCCCTCCATCTATGACACGGTTGCCAAAGTTTAAGCTTCAGGGTCATGCATGGTGAGGAAACCTCAGGCGAAACGACTGGCCCGCCCTTTCGATAGGCATCGGGGTGCGACAGGGAGAAGTAGTTTACAAGGGAAAGGACTGAAGGAGGAAGAGGAGGAGGAGGAGAAGGACAAGGACAGTACGAGGAGGCGGGAGTAAGAGCAGAACCACAGTGCACCCAAGATGTATCGACGGTGTTGCAGTACACGTTCCCGTGCCAGGCCCCCTCCTCACAAGTCCTACAGGCCTTTCGCTTCACTACAAGAAGCGCCCCCTTGAAGGACCAGCACCCCACGGGCCCGGCATTCGGGCGAGAGCCCCGTTTTGAAAAGGCGTTGTTGTGAGCCCTTGCACGAAATAAAAACGGAAAGCGAAAGATGTGATCATACGGCTCAACGACATGTCCAGCCAGAGCCCCACTGTGAGAAAGAAACGACACCCATCTGTGCAACGGTTGCACAAGTTTATCATTTTGGCCATGAACTTCGAGGATGTCTCAAGCGAGAGCTTCATTTTTCCCCACCAGTCACTAGGGTGTGACAGTTCCCAAAACCCACTTTGGAAAAAAAAACTACCCTCCTTATGGGAGGTTCGGGGGCTGTCCCCCCGGTAGAGGGACCAATCCTGGCGACGTGTGATTAATCCCGGCGCAGTGGGACCAATCCCGGCGCGTTCCGATTCCATTCGGTTTCGATGGTTTCCGATCCGATTCGATTCGATTCGGGATTCCGAGTCGGATTCTGATTTCTCAACGGAGGCCTACTAGATTGCCAATTTCCGTCGATTCGTATTCTTTCGACTCTGCTGCCGATTTCCACCGATCCGATTCTTTTCGATCGCCGATCCGACTTATCGATTCGATTCTGGGCTCCCCTGCAAAGAGGGGGCGTCAAATTGCCAGATTGGGATCCCTTGGGAGGGGGATTGAGGAGGGGGACTCTTCTCACACGCCTGGAGACCCACAAGGGGTCGGCGGATTTATTGCGAGGGGTGCCCCATCGGAAGACAACCTGCTGAGAATCGTCAATCGTGCCAACACCATTCATGGGACTTCAACGCCGCGAATCGACGTGACTGTTGCGTCCTCACAGTCCGAAGTACTCACAGGACATCATTCCTGGAACTTCAACGCTGCGAATCAACATGGCTGTTGCGCCCTGACAATCCTAAATCGTGCCAGAGCACCCTCCCTTGAACTTCAACCACACGAACCATCGAAAATGCTGCAATGCTTTTTCAAGACGAGTGCGCGCGGCGCTGATGCGATAGTCCAAGTTTGAGAACCAGCCACCATCCACCCTTAGAACTGGTGCCAACTTCTAAGACGAATGCGCACGGCGCTAACGCGATAGCCACATTTTGGAAACGGCCCGTTCTCTACCATTGAAAGTGATGCAAACGTTTGAGACGAACGTGCGCGGCACGAGGGCGAGGGTAACATGTTGAATGCGGCCCACCCTCCATCCTCGACGTTGGTACTTACTGTTTAAACGAATGCGCGCGGCACGATGGCGATAGACACATCTTGAAAACGGCCCGCCCTCCATCCGTGAAACTGCTGCAAACTTTCAGACGAGTGCGCGCGGCGCGAAGGCGAGAGCCATATGTTGAAAACAACCCGCCCTCCATCCTTGAACTCGTTGTAGACTTGAAGTTTCAGAGACATGAACATGGTGAAGCAGTCTCCGGCGAAACGCCCTGCCCGCCTATTGACATTTTTGGGGGATGCGACAGTTTCGTTATCTTGAATGAAACAGGGATGGAGGAGAAGGAGGACGAGGGGAAGTAGGAGGAGGAGGAGGAGGAGCAGGAGCAGGAGCAGGACGAGGAGAAGGGGAGGAGGAGGAGGAGGAGGAGGAGGA
Organism: Prorocentrum cordatum; assembly: GCA_963575745.1. Lineage (NCBI taxonomy): Eukaryota > Dinophyceae > Prorocentrales > Prorocentraceae > Prorocentrum > Prorocentrum cordatum. The sequence continues at coordinate 193,451 of CAUYUJ010017590.1, forward strand.
GGAGGAGGAGGAGGAGGCAGGGGAGGAGGAGGAGGAGAAGGAGGAGTAGGAGGAGGAGAAGGAAGAGGAGGAGGAGATGGCGGGGTAAGCGGAGGAGAAGGCCCCCTCCTCGTCCACCACCACCACCACCACCACCACCACCACCACCACCCGCAGGGCACGCCGCTGCCCCCCTCCTGCGCCCCCCCTCCTGCACAAGAGGAGCGCCGCGTCAGGCTGCCCGCGCGCTCCTTCTGAAGATGGGCCTCGTGGAGGCCGCCCTCCCCTGGCGGCGGTGGCCGTTACGCGGGGGCGCGGGCCGCTGGGAAGCTGCGGCGCTTGCGGGCACAGGCAGGAGGAGGAGGAAGAACATGAGGGAGAGGAGGAGGAGGAGGAGGAGGAGGAGGAGGAGGAAAAAGAGGCCAAGGAGGAGGAGAAGGAGGAGGAGGAGGAAGAGGAGAAGAGGGGAGAGGAGGAGGAAGAAGCTCACACCAGGAGAACGGGGAGGGAGGGGAACGGAATGAACCTGTCGCAAAGCGATGAAGGAGAATGGGGAGGGAGAGCAGGAGGAAGAGAAGGAGGAGGAGGAATTGCATGCACCACGCGGCTATGCCGCAGCCTGTGAGGTTTTCGGCGGCCGCGGACGGCGCTGCAGCGGCTGCATCTCCCGCGCCGGGAGCGGGGTTGTCGCCGGTGGCGCCAGGGGTGCCAGCACCCAGAACACCAACTCCGGGGATGGGTGTATACGCCAGTGCTGCCACAGCCTGCTGCACCAGCTACATCGACTGCCCCAGGACAAGGCATTCCGGCAACATGGACAAAGAGACCAGAAGGCCATGCCACTATGGAAAAGGACAGGCCAAGGTATAGGACATCGCAGTGGAAAGAACCCTACCTCATCAGCGGCCGCCTTTGCCATCGCCGCCAGAGGCGATTTCTCCGACAGAGCTGATGTCCGGGGGCATGGAGCAGAAAGACCCACAAATACTTGAAGTCGGGTGCCCCGAGGGAGTGAAATACCCAGCCTGGGGGGATCAACGAGCGAGCTCACATCGTCGCAGATTGTCGATGAGATAGCGAGGATCGAGGCAGCGTGTGCATCGGCAGCCAGCGGATTAGCTTTAACTCGGGCCTGTCCCTCTGCAGGAGGAATATTCAAAAATAGCCTAAAACAAAAAAAAATGTCTGGGGACGATTGTTTGATATGTTTTGACTATTTGGGAGTATTTGTTGAGTATGTTTTATTTGTCGCACAAAACCCCCTGTAGGGGGGCATGCCCGACCTAAGCTTAGCTTCGATGCCTGCGAACTTCCAAGTCTTGGGCAGCCGGGACTGGGACATCAGGAGCCCGGGAGGAGAGCCCGGGAGACGCTTGAGATGTCGGCTGAAGCAGGTTAGACGTGCCAGTGCGTTTGGCCAAGGGTCCCAGCTGGTATTGTATATGCATGTGTATCCAAAAATACATAAAATTTAATTATATCAGAGTGAGGGGGCTGAACCGAATGGTCATTCGCTGTCCCTGGGTGCCTGGCTGAAGTGGAATTCCGCGATGCGGATTCTCGTTGTTGAATTCTCACTTCTGAAGAATAATTATTGTTGATCCCCCCTCACCGGTGCATCCTGTTTTTTCTCAATCAAAGTGTGCCCCTCGACGCTCGCACCCTGTTTTTTGACAGGGAAAGTCTTCCTGCTCAAACTGGGCCCCTGGCCCCCGGGTTACAACAACATTGGCTCCCGCTTGAGACTTCCTTACAATTTGGCCAGGACCCCCGCTCCCGCCCGAGACTTCCTCGTATTTTATTCAGGAATCGCGCTCTCGCGTGGGACATCTTCACAATTTATTCAGGAATCGCTCTCCCAGCGCTCTGGAGTCGCGCTCTCACTGGAGACTTGCTCGCAACTTTCTGAAGAATGGCCTTGCGTTGGAATTTCCTACAATTTGCCAAGCGCCGCACTCCCGACACCCAGGCACCCAGGAGTCGCGCCCGTTGTGGCCCCATGTGCATGCCCTTCGTGGCCCCGCTGTCGCCATTTGTGCCCCCCTCACTGTCCTACGTCGCCCAGTTGCTACCCTCAGTGGCCCCATAGTTGCCTTCTGTGGCCCCGCATTATCTGCACTTCGTGGCCCCCGCTCGTTCGCGCTCTTCGTGGCCGCATACGCATTCCCTTCGTGTCCCCGCTGTCGCCCTTCGTGGCCTACTTCGTGCCCTTCGTGGCCCTGCTGTCGTTCTCTCTCGCCCTCGCTTTCGCTCGTCGTCACCGTCGTCGTCGTCGCCGTCGTCTTCGACGTCGTCGTCGTCGTCGTCGTCGTCGTCGTCGTCGTCGTCGTCGTCGTGGTCGGTCCCCTGTCCGTCCCTCCTGGGGTCGGGTCGACGGTCCGCGGCCGCCCCGCCGATCAGCGCTGCCGCTGGCCAGGCCGACGGTCCGCGGCCGCCCCGCCGCTTGCCGGGGCCCGGCCTGCAGGGAAGAAAGGTATACCCCCCAAAAAGGGTTCGATCGAAGACGAAGAGGGCGGGTATCGAGGGTTTGGGAAATACGCGTTATTGGACATTCGAGCATATAAGGGCGAACAGTCTTAAACTTATTGTTGTTGTTGTTGTTGTTGGTGGTGGTGGTGGTGTTGTTGGTGTTGTTGTTGTTTGTTGTTTGTTGTTTGTTGTTTGTTGTTTGTTGTTTGTTGTCGTCGTCCCAGCCGCGACCCGCCCCGCGACCCACCCGCGACCCACCCCGCGACCCACCCGCGACCCACCCGCGACCCACCCCGCGACCCACCCTGCGACCCACCCGCGACACACCCGCGACACACCCGCGACCCACTGCGACACACCCGCGACCCACCCGCGACCCCCCTTGGGGCATGTGAGGAGGCCTCTTGGGGGCCGTTTGGGGATCGGTTGGGGGCCTTAATGGGGCTCTTTGGGGCCTCCTGGGGGCCTCTTGGGGTCTCTTGGGGACCTGCTGGCGGTCTCGGGAGCCCCCCACGAAGTCTTGGGCGGAGGGTTCGAAATCTCAATTCGAGTTGCCCCTCTTGGACCCCTCTGAAGGCCCTCTGGGGGCCGTCTTCGGCGCTTCTTAGGCCGTCTTGAGGCTTCTCAGGGGCCCTCTGTGAGCCCTCTTGGGCCGCCTTGGAATGATCTGGGAGGCATCCTGGACGCCGTGAAGGCAGAAACGTCGCATACTCTGAAACAAATTTGTTCCTCAAGGAACGGGACGATGTTTGCCAGTTGGAGCTCTGTTGGGAGGGCTCTTGGAGGCCAATTGGGGCGTCTTGGAGATGTCTTGGGCCGTCTGGAAACAATCTGGACCGTCTTCAACCGATCGCTCGGCAACTCGGGGCCCTCTTGGACCGTTTAAACGGCCTCTTGGAGCCCTCTTGGCCCGTATTGGGGACCCTCTTGGGGCACTCTGGGGCCGTCTGGGGCCTTCAAGAGGCGCTCGCGACTCAGCCGTCCCGCCGGGTCGGAGATTACGTCAGGTCCGCTTTCTGTGAATGTAGGTGCTCACTGTATTGGTACAGCTGTACGCATATACATGTTATATATAACATGGTTATAACTTAGTGGTTCTTGCTTCTCTTCGAATTACCGAACTCGGCCTACGGGTCGCTGTGGCCGCCGTGTCGCCGTCTCGTCGCCGCCCGTCGCCACCCGTCTCCTGGGATTGCGGGCCACTCTGGCCGCCACGTCGCCGCCGTCGCCGTCCCGTCGCCGCCCGTCGCCTGGGCCTGCGGGCCATTGGCCGCCATGTCGCCGCATCGTCGCCGCCCGCCGCCTCGTCGCTGCCCGCTTTGCATTGCTTTGCATTGCTTTGCATCGTTTGGCATTGCTTGGCAATGACTTCTTTGGTGCATTGCGTTGCGTTACTCTGCATTATTCTGCAGTGCGGTACAATGATGTGTATTGCGTCATTTGCGTTGATGCGCACTAATTTGCATTGTTTGTCATTGCTGTCACGTTGTTTGAGTTGCATGCACCATATCTATCTATCTCTCTCTATATATATAAATATATATGTATGTGTATATGTATATCTATGTGTTGCACAACATACGATGCATCGCACGTAATGCACCACATAATTTGCATCACGTAGTTGACACAACATAGGTTGCAGTACATACTTCATATCAGACAGGTTCCACCACATAGATTGCAACACATAGCTTGCACCACATAGATTGCGCCACATCGCGTACACCTCGTGTATTCTCCTTTCTAAAAACAGAATAGACTCTACCCCCCCCCCCCGGAGGTATCGCTACCCCTTTCGGGTATGTAAACCACATATGATTATGACCACATGTCCATCTTAAATATGAAATCAAAATGTCCCAGGCCAACCGGGTTCCCCCCCAGGTTCCTTTTGTAAAAAACATTATGCGGTGACATTGTTTGTTCTAACATAGCACTTTTGCACGAATCCCTTGCAAAAAATGCGGTGAAGTGCTCACGCGCGCGGCGTCGTCGCGCGCGCATGCCGAAATCCTTCAAAAACCTTCGGTGCCGGAAGGATTTCGCAATCGGGTTTCCAAAAAACATACAAAAACAAAGGGTTTTGTAGCACTGATTTGCTAAAAAAGCTTACGCGCGAGCTCTTGCAAAATCTTAAGAAAACCATTGGTTTTTCAAGATTTTCACAACATGCTACCAAACGGGCGTCGCGCGCGCGCATGTCGAAATCTGTCGAACGCCCTTGCGCGTGTGCAGTCGCGACAATCCTCTACAAAAAATGGGACGAAGTGCAGACGCGCGCGTCGTCGCGCGCGTACGCCGAAATCCTTCGAAACCCATCGGTTTCGGAAGGATTTCAAAATCGCGCGTCCAAAAAACCTACAAAACACAAGGTTTCGCAACACGGATTTTCAACAAAAGCGTGCGCGCGCGCTCTTGCGGCGTCGTCGTCGTCGTCGTCGTCGTCGTCGACGTCGCCGTCCTCCCTCCTCCCGCGTCGTCGTCGTCGTCGCCTACGTCGTCCTGTGTCTTTCCTCGTGTTCGTCGTCGTCGTCCTCTTTGGCGTCGTGGTCGTTTCCGTCGTCGTTGTCGCCGTGGTCGTCCTTCCTCCTCCTCCCTCGTCGTCGTCGTCGTCCGTCGTCGGCGTCTCGTCGTCGTCCCTCCTATTTCGTCGCCGTCGTCGTCGTTGTCGTCGTCGTCTCGTCGTCGTCTTCCCTCCTCCCTCGTCGTTGTCGTCGTCGGCGTCGCCGTCCTTCCTCCTTCTTCGTCGCTCGCGTCGTCGCCGTCCTCCCTCCTCCCTCGTTGTCGTCGTTGTCGTCGTTGTCGTCGTTGTCGCCGTCGTCGTCCTCCCTCCTCCCTCGTCGGTCGCGCGGTGGACCCTGGCCGGTCCCATGGTCGTCGTCGTCGTCGTCGTCGACGTCGTCGTCGTCGTTGTCGTCGTCGTCGTCGTCGTCGTCGTGTGGGGTCCCTCTGGGCGTCCGCGCGCACGCCCGGCGGGGGAGTTTGCCGCTCGGCCCGAGGCCCGAGGCCGCCCGCGCACGGGGGCGGGCTGGCCCGCCGCGGCGGAGCCCTGGGCCGGGCGCCTCTCGGAGAGCGAGCAGCGGCACAGAGTCTTCGAGCAGTGGCGAGGCGTCCTTGGCTCGGCTACAGGCCGACCAAAGGCTGTTCTAAGAAGCGCTTGTGGTCTGCACGACTTGTTTTCCGAAGACTTCTGGCCGAGGCTGTCTTGTTTTAGCACGTCGGGTCGATGTTCTGAGAAGCTTGGGGTTCTACAAGTATGTGGTGGTAGGCCTGTAGGACTGCCGGGACGGTCGGTCCCTGCCCACAATGAAACGAAGCTTGTGTCACAAGCATCACATTTCCGACGTCCGTGCGGATCTCCTTGGTCTGCGCTGGAACCCCCAGGCGGCGCCTCCAGCGCCGCCCATGGCGCGCTCCGCGCGCCAGGGAGGGGGGTCCAGCGCCGATGCGAGAAGCCCGCGCTGGCCTCCGAAGGTTTATGTTTATGCCATTGTTCGTGCCCCGAGCCTATTCCCCGCCTCGCGCGCGTGACGCGCGCCTCGGGGGGGCGGCTTTGAGGGGCAGATGGGCAACGTGCTCGCGGACTGCCAGAGGCGCCAGGGGGAGGAGGAGGAGGAGGAGGAGGAGGAGGAGGAGGAGGAGGAGGAGGAGGAGGAGGAGGAGGGATCTTGTGGGCCGGCGCGGGGACATCACCGAGCCGACGCCCGGTTGCGCAGCGACGCCTCTCACCACTTAGAGGCCGAGGTGAGGCCGCCAGCGTTCCCCACCCGCGGGTCTCACCGTGGCCCTGAGAGGCCGCCAGTCGGCTTGAGTCGGCGACGGGCAACACGCTGCCCCATCTTTCCCGGGGGCGAAACTGGTCGCGGGAGAAAAAGCATACGTAAACTTTTGGCGCTCCGCGCGTATCTCTTGGATCCGCGCTTGGCCCGCCCGGCCACGCCTCCAGCGCCGCCCCTGGCGCGCTCCGCGCGACAGGGAGGGGGGTCCGGCGCAGATCCAAGAAATCCGCGCGGAGCGCCAAAAGTTTATGTTGATGCAGCTTGTTCGCCTTCGAATTCAGGGGGATAGGCTCGGGGGGATGCATCAGCCCCCGATCGCCTGTAGGAGCCCGATAGCCCATCCCGCCCAGGACCGCGCGGATTCGCAATCGGGGCACATCGCCGACCCATCGGCGGTTTATCCCCGATTCCAGGTCGATGTTGCCCCCCGAGCTGGTCCCGCACCCAGCGTTTCCCCTCAGCGAGGGGTCCCTTCTCTTCCCTCCCCCATCTCGAAGAAGCACCGACACGTACCGAGGCGCGTGGACTGTCGGCGGCCCCGCTCCCGTACAGAATCGGCGCGCTCCGTCGCCAGATCGGACGGCATTGGCTCCATGCTTCGGGGGGCGTTTGCCCCGATCCGTGGCTCCAGCGCCCACGCGCCAGGTCTGCTGTTCCTGCTGGCACGGCAGTGGATGGACGAGGGAGGTGGGCAGGAGAGGGACGAGCAAGGAGCAGGAGACTCCAGACCCCACTGTGGCTCCCCCTCCCCATTTTGTGCATCGGCTTCCAGGGGCTGTGCCGCCTTGCAACGGCAGGGGCCGAAGTCGTCCTACGGCATCTGGAGGTTATTCAGGAAGGAAAAAACACACAGACACAATGAATCGTCGATTCCCCCGAAAATATCGGAAAATATGGGAAGTGGGGGGAAGACGAAACCCAGAAAACATGGGAAAATGTATTGGTGTGTATTTCTTTGTGTGTCCCAGGGCCTCTTCAGTTCTGTCCTCTCTCTCTCTTTCTGAGGTCCTCGGCGCACTGCGGGCCGCAGGCACCACAGATCACATGGAATTTCAAGCAGCACAGCGAGAGCCGGCCGGTGCACCCTGCGGGATACGCACGCGTGTGGGTGCCCAAAGCGTGGCCCCAGTCTGCAGATCGACAGGGAGGTGGGCTCGGTGCCAGGACGCGCGTCCCCCGAGCTGGGCCGCACGTCAGGCCGGAAACGGTGTGGCGCACATTGTTATTGGACACTTGCGGCAGGCACCGCAGGAGCGGGAACAAGGTTGGCAAGCGGCTTCTGCGTGCTCCTGCTCCTGCAGGTGCTGCTCCTGCTCCTCCCAAGACCTCCCCCCGCGTCTTGACACAACAGCCATGCCAGACGCCTATATACATATATCTATATATATATATATATATATGTTACGCAGATGTTGTTCGGTAATGGGGATGCGCACACAACGATTTGAAAATTCCGCCGTGGTTTCGACTTGTCATCGGTTGTCATCGGCATTGTCGTCGGCCCGAGGAGAAAAAGAAGAGAAACAACAAAAAAAGTGCCAGGCGCTTTTGGTGTGTGTGTGTGTGTGTTTGAGCTTTGGGGGGACCTTCAGGCTATGGCTCAGACTGAAAAGCGTTCCCCGGGGGAAGGTGCCGAGAACTCCGCGAGCCCATCTTGAGAATCAACGGCTTCGGACGTATGGGTCTTCTTCCTGAGCACTCGGCACTGCGAGCATCGGTTTCTCCATGGATGCTGCCTACGCCAGAGTGGGGGGGCGGAGAATGCAACACCCTCGGCACCCAGACAAAGGGAGAGAGGGAGAGAGAGAGAGCGGGAGAGGGAGAGGGAGAGACAGGCAGGCAGGCAGGCAGGCAGGCAGACAGGCAGAGGGGCAGAGAGACAGACAGAGAAAGAGCACAGTCAAGATGCCGAGTAAGGGCCGCTGGGGGCTCGGCAGGGGCTCGCGCCTTCGGGCCGCTGCCCGAAGCCACGTCGTGGAACCCGGCCGTGGCCCGGGCCCGCCGCGGCCGGAGAGAAAGAGCCCCGTCCGTTCCCCGCCGTGCGCTCCTCTCGGGAGGAAGAGAAACACACAGACACAATGAATCCTCGATTCCCCAAGAAGAGATGGGAAGATGTGGGAAGCGGGGGGGGGAAACAGAAACCCCGAAGAGACATGGGAAAATAGGGGGCGTCGTTTTGCTTGTGTGTATCTGTTTGTGTGTCCTGGGGCCCCTTCACCCTCGTGGTGGCACGGCGAGTGCGAGACGAGCCATCGAATGGGAAGCGGGGGGGGAAAACAGAAACCCAGAAAATATGGGAAAATATGGGGAGTCGTTTTACTTGTGTGTATCTATTTGTGTGTCCTGGGGCCCCTTCATCCTCCCCCTCTCATGCTGCCTCTTCTCCCGGTCCTCCTCCTCCACCTCCTCCTCCTCTTCTGTGTTCTCCTCATCATCATCATCCTGCTGCTCCTCAACCTCATCCTTGTCCTCCTCCTCGTCCTCCTCCTCCTCCTCCTCATCATCATCATCATCATCATCATCATCAGCATCAGCATCAGCATCAGCATCATCAGCCTCCTCCTCCTCCTCCTCCTCCTCCTCCTCCTCCTCCTCCTCCTCCTCCCCCTCCTCATCCTCCTCCCCCTGTTCATCTGCTCCCTCACTTCCTCCCTCCTCCCGTCCCGCGCGAGCGGGAGGGGACAGTCGGGAGCTGGTGTGCGCAAGCCCTTTTTGTGACAAGTGCGTACTGGCCTGGGGGGGGGCTGGGCAGTAGGGCGCACGGCAGTCGACCACGAGCACTCGTCTGAACCGTAGGGGCGGGGGGATGGAGGAGCAGGGAGGGTGAGGAGGAGATGGACTAGGAGGAGGAGGAGGAGGAGGAGGAGGAAGAGGAGGAGGAGGTTGCCCCAGAAGAGGTAAGAACGGTTCTTCCCTTTGGGGCAGGATGAGCAACAGCAGTGGTCGTCATGAAGGAAAGCGGTCCTGAGGGAAACGGCGCATTGACGCGTTTCTTCATCCCCAGTCCCCGTTTCTTCATCCCGAGTCGTGTTCGACGTTCCCAGGGCCCGTGGAGGGCTCCAGGGTCCCGGGAACGGAGAATGAGTTACATAACCGAATTCTTCCAGGATTCGTGGTGGTGGTGAGGAGGAGGAGGAGGAGGAGGAGGAGGAGGAGGAGGAGGGGAAGGGGGAGGGGAAGGGGGATGGGTGAGGAGGAGTGCGGAAGAGGAGATGGAGGAGGAGGAGGAGGAGGAGGAGGAGGCGGAGGCGGAGGAGCAGGAGGAGGAGGAGGAGGAGGAGGGGAGGGGGAGGGGGGGGGAGGATGTGAGGAGGGCGAGGAGGGGGAAGAGGAGGAGGAGGAGGAGGAGGAGGAGGGTGAGGAAGAGGGCGAGGAAGAGGCAGAGGGCGAGGAGGGGGGAGGAAGAGGGTGAGGAGGAGGTAAGGAGGGCGAGGAGGAGGACCCGGAGGAGGAGAGGAGGGGGAGGAGGAGGAGGAGGAGGAGGAGGAGGAGGAGGAGGAGGAGGTTGCCCCAGAAGGGGGAGCGGGCCGCGGCAGGTATGGCATCCAGCAGTGCGAGCTCTGCTCCGAGGTGCACGCCGCCGCCGCACACCAGGACCGCGCGGATGCGGGAGGGCCACCCTGAGCGGAGGAGGATGGAGAGGTTCGAGGATCGAGATTCGAGGATCGAGGATCGAGGATCGAGGGGTGATCGAGGATCGAGGGTGGGGAGCGTAGTTGGGTCCCCCCCCCCTTGGTGCCCCCCCCCTCCACACACGGAGGCCTCCAGAGGTCTCTGGGCACCCATGGAGCCCCCCTTTCGGGGACGTCTGGAGGCAGCGAGGACCTACAGGAGCCCGCTCCAGGGACCCCAGGGGAGGAGGACGGGGAGGAGGGCGAAGGAGGAGGAGGAGGAGGCGGAGGAGGTCCGTTGCCATGTTGGCTCAAATCATGTTGGCTCAAGTTGCCATGTCCTCGAGGCAGCTGGCCAGGTCAGCTATGTCAGGCACGTGGGTAGGTAGGCGTCCCGGCCTCGCCCACTGAGCCTCTCACCACGTCCCCTGCATGAGCTTCAGTGCGCTGCAGAATCCGTTCGCTATCGGTCCAAGGTTGTTCGGGTGCCGACTACCAGCGTAGTCAGGCGCAGCCATGGCCAACAGCGACATGCACATCTTTGCGTCTGCGCTCGAAGCAGTGGACGGAATGCTCGCCTTCGCATCGCAAGCCCCCCAGATCGATCAACGTCGTGCAGGTGGTCAGGCGAAGCGCCCTCTCTCTCTCTCTCTCTCTCTCTCTCTACGGCTGGGACTTCTGATGATGTTGATGTTGATACCATCGGCAACGACTCTAACGACCTCAAGGCATACGTCGACAGTACCAAAGACGAACTCATGGCCGCCATCAACCGCGCCTCAGAGGAGATGGTTTCGACTCTCTCCAGATCCATCGGCGGCTTCGCCGACACGGTCAGCTCATCTTGCAAGTCGTTCGGCGGCCAGATGGACAGGAGGATCGTTGGTGTGGAGTAGGCAGTTCACGATGAAAAGTTGTCCGAGTATGGCGGCAATAGTGCAGAACTCCAACGGTTGGCTGGTATCATTCGGAATGAAGACGTCCCACATCCCGACATTGCCGACCGCTCCGTTTTCGACCGCAAGATCGACGGGCCCACCCTTGTGTTGCGGGCAAGGAGCACTTGCACCATGGACGCTTTCACGAAAGCACTCGAACCGATCATGGCCACTAACATCATGGAGTCTACGGAGGTGGAATTTGAAGAAGGTCCCGCGGCCCATCGCGTCCAAGCTCGCATTCGCGGTGCCCTCCCATGCGTTCAGAGGCAGTTGATACAAGTTCTTGGCCCGCAGAGATTACCTAACAACCAGCGGCCGCGACATGCCGTCGCCGACACCACTGGCACAGCGATTGATATGCATTTGGATTCGGACAAGTTTCCCTGCCAGGTCATCAAGGAGCAGCTCGTCAAGAGCATCCGTATGGCCTGCGCCGACGCCTCCCCCTCCAAACGCTTCCCTAGCGACAAGACGAAGGGCTGTGCGTCTGTGGGCTGGTCTGTGGACTGGAAGCCCGTCATCGGTGTTCCTCAGCCCCGGCGACCCCCCGCCGGCCGCGCAGCGGGCCCAGTCCAACACGGTCGCCGGGCATCGACAAGCAGACGATCCAGCAGAGCATCGCCAACCTCGTGTCGGGGCCTGAACCAGCGCAGTGGTCCTAACACAATGTTGGAGGCAAGAGCACTCGGGGTCGCCGATAAGCATCTGGCCGTGAGGAGAAGAAGGCTTTCGCGAGAGGGAGGGAGAGAGAGAGAGAGAGAGAGAAGGCGCCCGGGCCACGGGCCAGGCAGGCCGCGGGCCAGGCGGCGGCGGCGGAGGGTAGCCCTCTTCCCCTCCCCCCTTCCCTTTTGCTTCGGAGGATTCATAGTTGGACGAGAGAGAGGGAGAGATAGGGAGGGAGGCCAGCCCGCGGGGCTTTTCAGGAGCCCTCCGGCCTTCTGAGAGGTTCCTGCGTTTTCAGGCGGGGTTCAATGCAAACGAGGGTCCGCCAGGGCACCAGATCTTGCAGGATCCTGCGGAGACCCCCTCTGGGGTTAGCGAGCCGCTCGTGGCCGCGAGGCGGCCGCGCATATTGGCTGACCCGCGTTTGCGAAGACCTGCGTTGCAGTCTTTCTTCCAGCATTGCAGTTTTTTGGTTTCCTGCTTACCCGGGTCTGGATTGATCCGGGTCAGGAGATCCCCGATCAGAGAAGGCCCGCCCCTTAACCTTCCCCCCTGGCGCGACACCGTGCAACAGTCAGTCAAGCTTGGATTCGGCGAGCAGGTGCCCCACAGATTTCTGGTCCCCCGATGGCCCCAGGGACCCAGTGAAGCTGTGTGGCACCGCGGGGCCCTCAGAGATCGACGAAGACTGTGCCGCAACATTTCTTAGAGCGAGATGTACGATCGCATGTGTCAACAGTACTTCACCCCCAAAGGCGCGAAGACGATCCCGCGTCGCGCGTCGCAGTCTGGGCCAGAGCGGGTGCCCTTGTCCGAGGGGGCGAGAGAGGGCGCGAGGGCGCGATGTCGATTCGCAGGCAGCCAGTCTGAGCGAACATGTCGGGATGGTCCCGATTTCGCGCGGGGCTCGGGAAGCTGGCCGAGAAGCGGATCTGCACCTTTTGAGGATCCGAAGGCCCAAGCCGAGGGAGGAGGAAGGGAGGGAGGGAGGAGGGTGGCGAAGATGAGGCGTGATGAGGACGAGAAGTAGGAGGAGGAGAGTTAATCCTCGTCCTCCTCCCCCCGTCCTTCCCCTTCACCTGCTCAGACGACAGCAACGTGTGTACGCGTACGCGGTCAGTTTTCACCCGCCTGCGTTTGAGCGCGGTCGTTCGTGCATGGGTGATCTAGGAGGCGTACATGCACGTACTACGTTTGGGCGTGCCCACCTTCTCCAAGTGTCAGTTAGCCTTGCGCGTCCCTCGGCGCTCGTCCACGTCTTAGTCTGGCTGTCTCCCAAATGCCTATACGGC
>CAUYUJ010017590.1:208687-231323 GCA_963575745.1 Prorocentrum cordatum
CCTGCAGGTGCGCGCTGCGCGCACCTGCGGGCAGCGCCACGGCTCGCGGCTCGCGAGCGAGCCTTCCGCAGAACTCCCCGGGCAGGCTCGCCGGTCGTGCGGGGAAGGGGCGCGAGGGGAGGGGGGGCACAAGAGATGGGGGAGGGGGGGGAGGGGATGGTCGGGGAGCTTGAGAGGAAGCGAGAGCGGAAGGTCAGGACGGGAAGGGAAGGGAACGGGGACGGTGGTGGAGGGTGGTCGGAAGGCCAGGGGGGAACGGAAAGGGACGATGGGCGGGGAGGCACGGACAGCGTTGCTGTTTGTCAGAAGCACGAAGTGTTCGAAGACTGCGTGTGTTTTGTTAAGACCTCCGAGCCCAACAGATCTGGTTCCCCCGTTCCTTGTGCCCCCTTCTGGTTCTCTCGACATAGAGTCGGACCGAGGTATAAGGTCGAGGTCGGTTTGGGGAGGGTGCCCTAGTGTTCTTCGCGTTTGTTGGATACTCTTGTGCACCCTGGGGGAGGGCACCCTCGAATTTTCAGCTCGGCTGGCGGAGGGTCTCATGCTCTTGAGGGGTGCTCTGATGTCTTCGATCCCACCGCAGTCTCCCCCACACCCCGCGCTCCTGTCTCGGGCCGGGCGAAAGGGGGGGATTGGGAAAGGGGGGGTTACGAAATTTGCTGCATGCAGCTGGTTTCGGCCTCACCGAGGTGCCCATTCCTCGATACATGGCCGCCTCCGGCGCCGGGAGGCGCCAGGAAAATCAGCTATGTGAGCTGATTCTCAAACCCCCCCTTTGCTATCCCCCCCTTTCGCCCGACCCGACTGTCCCAGCCGGCATCCTGCACTGCCCCACCCAGAGACCGCGCGCAGGGGCAGACCGCGCCGGCCACCTTCGAGCGGCCCGCGCGCAACCCCTCGGCCGAGCTCTCGCCGCAGGGCATGTCGGAGCACGACATGCTCCAGCAGGCGCTGCGCCTGTCCAGGCGCCTCCTCCCCGGGGGGGGCCCCCGCCTCTGCCTCGTCGCCGCCCTGCTCCCCTGGAGCGCCCGCCGCGGGCGCACCCGGGCGGGAAGCGCCGGCGAAACTCCGCCCCGGGTGGCGGCGGGCGTGCTGAGTCGCCGTGAGTCGGCCCGGCCACGCGCAGGAAAGGGGGGAGGGGGGGAGGGGGAAGGCTTTGGCAGAAGCACCCCTGCTTCTTCGAGGAGGTGCTGGCCTTGCCTGCAGGTGTGCGGCCCGCGCCTTCGGAGAAGCGGCCTCCCTCTGAGAGGCCTTCCCCCCTCCCCCTGCCCGCTGGTGCGCGCCGCCAGATGAGGAGCCCGGGCCCCGAAGGGAGCGGGCCCCGAGACCTTTCGCCGCTCCCGGGCCCTCGGGGCCCTCCACGAGCCCCAGGGGCCTGTGTCCGAGAACGGTTCGGGATGGAGCTCTCGTCCTGGAGCTCACCACCCACCAAACCACCCCAACCCAACCCGAAGGCCTCAAATTGACCTCCATTTCCAGTTGGGGGGGGGGGGTCGGGAAACATCGAGAAAACACATATGGAGCCCGTACCCCCCCCCAACCCGAAATTCGGGTCTTCGGGCTGGGTTGGGGTGGCCTGGTAGGCAGTCAGGAGCCAGGCCCACAGGGCACGGGGCCCGCTTCCCTCGGGGCCCGGTTCCCCCCAGGGCTGGTTGGGGGGTCGTCTTGCAGGCTGGGGGCCGCGGAGAGCGAGAGCCGCGCCCTCGCGGCTCGGGCCGGAGAGGCGAGCTGCTCCGAGCAGGCCCCGCGAGGGCGCGGAGGTGGGCCGCGCGTCGCGCAGCTCGCGGGGCGCGGTGTGCGAAGCTGGGTGGCAAGGGGAAGCGGGTAGTCGGGGGAGAAAAAGATACGGATACGATTGTGGCCATTACCTCGAGCACGATTGGAAGGTCGAACACTGGCGACTGGTTTGTAGTGCATTATTGTCTGTGGCCGCAGTGGGGCAGGTCACGTGACATGATTCGTTGTGCGGTGATTGATTGCAATCCCTCAGCATACAATTCCCGTCACACGGGCACCGCTGCACCCTGCAAGGGTTTGCCCGCCGGTAGCCGGAGCTCCAGGAGGCCCTCGGGCGTTCGGAGCGGGGGCCCTCCCACGGCTCTCCCCCCTTTTCGGCCCCGAGCCGATTGTGCGCGTTGTCCCCAATGTCCACGTGGCCCCCATGGAGCCCCCCCCCGCCTCTGGCGCATGAGCTGTCGGTTGGCTGTGTGGCCCAGTGAGGCAGTTTTGAACGCTGGTCGGCAGTGTTCTTGTTTAGTCGTTTGAGTTTTCGTGCGTTTCGCAGGTCTTCTGGATCACGCGGAGCCGGCCGCGCCGCTCGCTCGGGGAGCGATCCGTCCCCCCCTTGAGCCGCTCGCTCCGTCCGCCCCTGTTTCGGCCGCGCCTCCCCCGTTTCCTCCCTTTTGCCTTGTGGCACGATTCGCTCTGACGGCATCCTCGCTTAGGCATCCCGGCGCCAGCGCAGACGTCCCTTGCCCAGCCGCCGACGCAGCAGCACTTGTCTGGACGCTTTCGCCCGCCAGGCCCTGGCCTCCTGCGCCAACACTCGGCCTCTGGTTGCTCTCGCTCCCTCGCTTGCTCTCGCTCTCCTCCTCCTCCTCCTCCTCCTCCTCCTCCTCCTCCTCCTCCTCCTCCTCCTCCTCCCTCCTCCTCCTCCTCCTCCTCCTCCTCCCTCCTCCTCCTCCTCCTCCTCCTCCTCCTCCTCCTCTCCTCCTCCCCTCCTCCTCCTCCTCCTCCTCCTCCTCCTCCCCCCCGCCGCCCGCCGCGCCGCCCCGCCGGCGCGGCTCCCTCCGCCCCGAGGCGCGGCCGCCCGCCGCGCTCTCCGCCGAGCAGTCGGGAGCCCCTCGCGGCCCTCGCACGGGCGAGGGGGCTCCCGCGAGCACGGCGCCCGCGAGGTCGACAAAAAGGCCACGGACATGCACACGCGTCGCGCCGCGCGGAGCGCCGGGAGTTTACTCCAGATTTCGTAATAAAAGGGAGGGGGGTCTCATTTCGGGGGGGGTCTCTTCCAGGCTATCTTGGAGGGCCTGGGGGGGTCTGGGGACGATGTTTTGGAGGGTTCTCCCACGGGGGGGGGTCTAAAACTTCTCGTCTGGGAGGGTTGAGACCCCCTCCCTGTTATAACGAAATCTGGAGTACGTTGACGGCGTTTTTCCTTCTCCCAGGGACGGCGTCCTCGATCGGCCCGGCACCCGAGCCGCCAGCGCGGGGAGCTCGCCCGGCCTCTCGTTGGCACGACGCGGTGCGAGGACCTCGCGCCTCCCCGTGGCTCGCCATGCCCCGACCCCGGGAGCGCTGGACGCGTGGTGGGTCCTGTTTCCTGCCGGGGTTTCCCCCCCAGCGGCGGTTCCCCTTCGCGTTCCCTTGCTGTGTCTGGTTCGTCGTTGGCAGGCTTCGGCTCGACCAGGGGAGCGTCCATTCGTTGCGCACGTGGGCCTTTGCCGCCCCTCCTGTCGCTCGCGCGCCAGGGGGTCCCGAAGATGGTCGACCGAGCGCCCGCGCCGCCCGCGCCGCCGCCCCGCCGCTCGCCTGCACGTGCACGGCCTCGCTGGCGCCGCCTCCGCCTGTCCGCGCTGCTGCTTCGGATCGTTGATAGTGGGCTGTGGGCGTGCGCCTGCAGGGGGGGTCGTCGCCCTCCTCCTCCTCCTCCTCCTCCTCCTCCTCCTCCTCCTCCTCCTCCTCCTCCTCCTCCTCTTCTCCTCCTCCTCCTCCTCCTCCTCCTCCTTCCTCCTCCTCCTCCTCCTCCTCCTCCTCCTCCTCCTCCTCCTCCTCGTCACCCCCCTGATCCACCCCCCCTGCTCCACCTCGTCGTCATCGTCGTCGTCGTCGCCCACCCCGTCGCCCGCTTCGTCTGGCACGGTGCCACCGTGCATTTCAAGCAGCCAAATTCGCGTCATCCTCGTCCCTCGCCCCCCCCCCTCCTCGTCATCCCCCCATTCCTCTCCTCCCCCTTCTCGTTCCGGTGGCCCCTTGGTCGCAGCGCGGCCGCAAAAACGGGTGCCATACACCAGGGCAATGCGCGCCCACGGATAAAGCCCCCCCCTCGCTCGCCCTCCCACCCCCCGTCCCTTCCCCCCCATTTCGTCCTCTCCCCCCCTCCCAGTCCCCACCTTCCCCGCCCCTTCCATCCCCCTTCTCCACCCTTCTCGTCATCGCGCCTCCCGTCCTCCCATCCCCCTCCAAGGGAGGTGTCCGCGGTTTTGTCGATTCGGCTGCATCGCGGTCGGCTTGGTTCGGTCGGGCGCGGCGCCGCTGCCGCGCCCCTGCTGCTTTGGTTTCGGCCGTTTCCGGCACACTGCGTGCTCGGCCAGTCTCGGTGTCGCCATCAAACCGGTCGGTCTTCGGTGACGCCGCCACCGTGGCCAGGCTCTTTAAAACAGGGCTAGGATCGGGATAAATCGCTCCAGAGCGTTCCGGAGCGCTCTCAGAGCGTTCCGGAACGCTCTGGAGCGGCCGCGGCGCCCAATACATCCTCCAAACCCGCCGATTCTCAGAGATTTCGGGTTATCCCGATCCGATTTTGTCCCGATCTTCGCGTCGTTTTACTCTTCCGCCCCTGCCCTCCCCCCCCCGCCGTCAGGCGAGAAGCGCTGGTGGACAGGGCCCGCCGCGGCGGCCCGACGGCGTCGCGCGACCCCGGGGGCGCGCGCGGCGCCCGCCTCGGCGCGCCAACGGCATCGTTCGGCGGAGTCGTCGGCGGAGCCGCTGCCGTCGTCGGGGTCGGCGTCGGAGTTGGCGGGGTCGGCGGGGTCGGCGGAGTCGGCGGGGTCGGCGGAGTCGTCGGAGTCGTCTTCGGAGCCGCCGTCGGAGCCGCCGTCGCCGGAGGCGGCGGAGCCCGCGGAGCGGCGGAGCCGGCAGAGCCGGCGCAGTCGGAGGAGGGGGAGGAGGAGGACGAGGAGGAGGGAGAGGAGAGGGCGAGGGAGGAGGAGGAGGAGAGGAGGCAGGAGGAGGAGGAGGAGGAAGAGGAGGAGGAGGAGGCACGAAGAGGAGGCAGGAGGACGAGGAGGAAGGAGGAGCAGATGGAAGAGGAGGAAAGGACGCAGATGGGGAGGAGAAAAGGGAGGAGGGGTGAGGCGCTGGAAGACATGGGTGCGCCTCCCCCCGAACTGCGCCATCGGCTGCAACCTGCGGGGCGCGCTCGTGAAGCGGAGGCCGCGGAGCACGAACTGGCGGCGCCGCGGTGCCCGCCGAGGCCCCCGGCCCGTCTGCCGCCGGGGTCCCTCGCGCCGTCGCGCGCCAGACGGGCGCGCCTGCACCCGGCAGCTCCTGCTGCGTTGCGCCGTGGCTGCCGCGCGGGGTCTGGACGGTGGCCGCGCGGGTGCCCGTCGCGTAGACGCAGCTCCTGCCGCGCCCGTGGAGTCTGGGCGGCTGCCGCGCGGCGGGAGCACGGCGAGATCCGAACGGGACGGGTGAGATGACAGCAAGACGGGCGAGACCCCGACGGGTACGAACACGGCCTACCAGCGCCTCGGATCATTGGCGCCCAGTAGACGCCGTACAGGGGTTTCCATGGGCGCTTCCTGGGCGCCTTATACGCGCCCCCTGGGCGCCTCCTAAACGCTTTGTAGGCGCCGCATGGGCGCTTCCTCTTGGATGTGTGAGAAGCTTCGCAAGGTCGCTGATAGGATTCGTCAAGATCCCACTCGGATGTGACAGGATCCCAGATCCCAAATAGATATAGACTTACGCACATGATTCGAGCGTGCATTAGGCTTCCATTGAATTTGAACGACGATGAACCAGATCCAAAGTCCAGGGCTTGTCTTTTGAATGTTATGTGGTCTTCACTTGTATGTCGGCTAAAATGGGCCAGATTCCAGATCGAGCGTTTCGTTTCTGAAAACGAAGCCGATCATGTTGAGTTGAATGTCTTTCCAAGTGGGCCAGACTCTGCCCCCAGTAGCCATGTGCTGCGGGCTCAAGGGGCCACTGCGGCAGGTGAAGGCCGAGGCCAAGGGTGTGAAGTGCAGATTCTTCATAGACGACCGGGGCCTGGACCTCCAGCTCGCTGGCCGCCATGATGCGCGCCGCCGTGGTGTGGCGGCGC
The DNA here is from genome assembly GCA_963575745.1 of Prorocentrum cordatum. Lineage (NCBI taxonomy): Eukaryota > Dinophyceae > Prorocentrales > Prorocentraceae > Prorocentrum > Prorocentrum cordatum. The sequence continues at coordinate 214,734 of CAUYUJ010017590.1, forward strand.
TGGAGCGCCATCGTGGGCCTCGGGTAAGACGCGACCAAGGAGCAGAGGATGCACCAGAAGCCCTCCCACGGGCGGCGGCTGGCCCAGGCCGGCGTGCCCCAGCAGAGCATCAGGGACTCGGCGGCCATCCTGAGGACCAGGGTGGCTGGCGGCGCCCGCCGCCCTCTGAGCGACAAAGAGAGGCAGCGCTGGAAGACAAGGCCACAGCCCAGGTACGAGCGACAGCGCGGCTCCCCATCGACGTCGCCTCCAAGCTGCGGGTCGTCCAGGGCGGGCCCCTCAGCTCCGCAGAGTACGGGTGGCTGGAGCAGCCGCCCAGGAAGTCCAGGCGTGGCGGGCTCTTCCTCCTCCCCCTCCTCCTCCTCCTCCTGCTCCTCCTCCTCCCCCTCCTCCTCCTCCTCCTCCTCCTCCTCCTCCTCCTCCTCCTCTTCCTCCTCCTCCTCCTCCTCCTCCTCCTCCTTCTCCATTCCTTTTCCATATGAATAAGTTCTCCCTGTCGCACCCCGAGACTAGGTTATTTTTTTGGCCGGGCCGGGCGTTTCGCCTGAAATGTTCTCACCACTGGTGACTCTGAAGCTGAAAATGTAGCAACAGTTACACGGATGGAGGGCGGGTCGTTTTCAAAATGTGGTTCTCGCCATAGCGCCGCGCACATGCGCTTGAAACATTTGCAAGAGTTTCACGGATGAAGGGCGGGTCGTCTTCAAAATGTGGTTCCCGCCTGCGCGCCGCGCACATTCGATTTTTAAATATGCAAGAGCTTCACGGATGGAGGGCGGGTCGTCTTCAAAATGTGGTTCTCGCTTGAGCGCCGCGCACATTCGTTTATACATTTGGCAAGAGTTTCACGGATTCCCATGATCAACGTACCAGCAATGGTGTTTTGGAAGGATTGAGGATTATGGGGGTGCAACATTTATGTTGATTCGCGATGTTGAAGCCCCAGGGATGGCCTTCTGGCATGATTCAGGATCGCCAAGACGCAACAGTCAAGTTGATCCGTGGCGTTGGACTCCCGAGAACTAACTATGTTTTGGCATTCTCCAGAGTCTTCAAACGGCTGTCTTCCAACGAGACAGTGCCCCCAGTGCAACTGAACCGCTGCAGGGGCCCACGAAGAGAGAGCTTGGAGGGAGAGTTTATTCCAACATCGTTGATGACTCTTGGGTTTACACTGGTCCTCCTCCTCCTCCTCCTCCTCCTCCTCCTCGCCCAGGCGTGGCAGGCGCTGGAGGTGCCCCGCCAAGTCGGCCGAGCCGCTCCGCCTGCTGGTGAGCGGGCACAGGGCCACCCCACGCCATACCGAGCCCAGCAGCACGCGGCGGCGTCGACCTCCCGAGCGACCGGGAAGGCCGTCCAGAAGGGCACCGCCAGCACCCTCGACATGCCGCGGGCCGCACGCAAGAGGGGCCACGCCCGGCTGCTGTCCACGCACCTGGAACGGGCGGGGCAGAGGCCCCAGCAGCACCCCCCCTGGCTGTGGAGGCACGACGGCATCAACAAGGACCTGCCGATCGACTCCGACAGCGGGCACTGGCACACGCCAGGGCTATCAGAACACCTTCTCTGGCAGGCCTCGTGCGACACCCAGCACCATTCCTGGCGGAAGTCTGGCCAGCGCGACGCCGACAGCCCAGGCATGCCCCACCAGGCCTCCAACGACCGCGTCAAGGCCATGGTGGACCTCGCCAAGAAAAAACCGTGGAGGTCTCCACGAGTTTTCGCAGTGGCCGTCGTCCCCTTCAGCGTTCGACGCAGCAGCCGCGACGCGGGGTGGTGAGGAGGTCCCCCTCCTTTCCCCGTGCTTCTTCTGCGGCCACGACCATGGAACCTCTGATCACGTGGCGTTCAGGAGCGAGACAAAAAACACAGGCACAATGAATCGTCGATTCCCCGCAAAATGTGGAAAAATATGGTAAGTGGAGGGGAAGACGAAAACCCAGAAAAGATTGGAAAATCCTGGAAACCTTGGGATTTGTACCTATTTCCTTGTGCCCCTGGGCCCCTTTCGACGTGGAGGTGCCAGTGCCCTGCCACCCGCGCCGTCCACCCGCCGGGCGGGCCGTTTGCCACGCGCTGCAGGACCGGCTCTGCGGGCCCACGGGGCTCAAGCAGAGGGCCAGCCTGCACAGGGCCATCTGGAACTACGGCATGATGATTCGAAGAAGAAATGTCATAAACATGAACTGTTCGCGCTCCGAGCGGAGTTCTTGGATCTGCGCCGAGCCCCCCCGGCGGCGCCTCTGTCGCCGCCCCTGGCGCGCTCCGCGCTCCAGAGATGGGGGCCCAGCGCAGATCCAAGAAATCCGCGCGGAGCGCCAAGAATTATGTTTATGGCGTTTTTTCTTTTTCTACGAGGTCCCCGGCGGTAACCGGGCTGGCGGCTTACCGCCGGCGTCCGGCGCAAGGCACGACGACATTACCCTCGACGAGGCGATCGCCTGAGACCAGCAGGAGGAGCAGGATAAGCAGGAGAGGAGGAGGAGGAGGAGGAGGAGGAGGAGGAGGCGGAGGCGGAGGCGGAGGCGGAGGCGGAGGCGGAGGCGGAGGCGGAGCGGACGGAGGAGGCGGAGGAGGCGGAGGAGGAGGAGGAGGATGAGGGAGGGAGGAGGAGGAGGAGGAGGAGGAGGAGGAAGGAGGAGGAAGAGGGGAGGGGGAGGAGAGGAGGAGGAGGAGGAGGGGGAGGGGCAGGGGGAGGAGGAGGAGGTGGACACCACATGGCACGACGGCGCCGCCGCCCCGGGGCGGGGCGAGCGCCGGCACAGGCACCGGGCACGCGCCAGCCTGAGGGCCGGCGCCCAGTGCCGGGATCAGCTCGACGACCCGGCACGCCAATTGTCGTCATTGCAGCATTGTCGGAAACGGGAGCATATCCATTACCAGTGGCGCGTTGCGCTCCGCTGCCTGCTTCACAGTCGTGGGGCGCTCAGCGTTCTCGCTCTCTGTTGCAGTTCTGCTGAAGAGTCGCCAATTGCGCGCTCTTCCGCCCACGCGTCCTACCGGATGCACGGCTTAGTGGTGGTGGGCGGTTTTTCAATCCCAGGACTTTTAGGAGGGTCGGGGACGACGTCGGGGTGGTGTGGTGTATACTTGTTTCCCCGTTGTTCTGGGGAAGCGACGAAGAATGTATACACCAGGATCCCGTATACACCAGGATCCGCTTTCCTGTGCGAGATTCAGTGCGAGGCCAGACAACGGTGTCGGTGTATAGAGTTCGGTTCCCTACACATCGCTAATTATTCGGAAGTACTTTGATTTTTTGGGGGGGCCTAGATCCTTTCATTTCTAATTGTTCTGTCCTGGGCCTCTTCCTGGCTACTGGGGGGCCAGGAACAAATAGAAACGAGCATGATTAGAAATGAGCACGATTAGAAATGAACGACGTGCACGCTTAAGTCGGACATGTCCCTCTACACCAGGGATGCTCAAAAAGAGTCAAAAAATAGTCTAGGGAGGATGTTTTTTCTATTATGGAGTATGCTTGGACTCTTCTTTCATGTTTCTTCCAAAATCCGCCTTAGGAGGACATGCCCGACCTAACAGTACAGACCCCACCTTGGAGCGCACCTACGGCCCAGTTGGGGACTGCTGGGGGTGACCTTCATCGTACGCTTCGCTGCCAAGCCCCCAATGCATCCAAGACGTGCACGCCGAGCCTGAGTACTTGGGGAGCCCAGTGCATAAGCTTACTGGCCGTGCCCGTGACAGAAACCGGAATGTCGCCCACGTAAAGATCTATAGTGCGAGGGATGCGCTGAGTGTGTTTGCGCAGCGCGTCAAAAGGCGACAAGATGACACATTGCCAGGCAAGCGTAGCAAACGCACATCCAGGCAGCGCACCCCTCCGAGCCCTAAGGTCATGCGAATGAAAAATGTCCCAGGATGATCGTCTCGAATTCGTGTACCTTCTCACGGCCAGAACCATAAATTGTCCAGGAAACAGTGGATATTCGCGGTGCCAGTCAATGTTGTCAAATCATTTCTTGGTATCTATGATAGCGTGCACGTTGGCGAGAGTTGCAGGGTCTTCACAGCCTCCTCCCTCAGCCTACACTAGAACTCTGGCGGCAATGTCGGTGGTAGATGTTTTTTGCGTGCCGAACGCTGTGTAATTAGGGACGGCCAAGATTCGATGCCCACATTTGGCCCATACACTATATGTTGTTGGAAGTCTGGCAATAAGACGGTATCCTCCTGCAGGCTGAGCGAGTAGTACCACGCGTACATGCGAACGTATGCCGGGCCAGTTCCTAACCACGTCACATACGTACAAGACAGCCGAGCGCTGCAAGCGCGCCCTTGGAGGCAAGGTCCCAGTGGCGTGGGCGAGATTTGCCAGCGCCAACTGTAGCGCGATGGGGAACTTGAAGGGCTGCCTGCCCGAGCGGCGCAATGCTCGACGGCGGCAGGCGCAGTCCACTGGCACAGAGGTGCTGCATCTCACTGGTCATACTGTCTCCATCCACTGCCCCGTGGACAGTTTCACGAACAGTTCCAGGTTCCCAGCCCATTCCTTCTCAGGCATCGGCCCACGTGCCCCGTGGGACCTGAACAGTATCTCCTGGCAGACTGGAGGGCCCCAGGGCCGTGTCCGCTCGGCAAACACTCCACCCCCTCGGCTTGGACCACCTTCTGTACTATACAGGGTTGTTCGCCGATACGGGACCGCAGCCAGGCGACGAGAGATCTGACACGGGACTTTCCAAGCCGACGTTCGCCCACCTCAGCCAGCCGACCGAGGTGGTCTCCCACGAAGCGGAGCAGGTGAGAGTGATGTTGGGAAGGATGGGAACATGTGGTTTCGAACAGATACACCAATCTGAAGCATGCATCAAGAGGTAGGTGCGCTCGCAGTGTGCCTGCTGGTCCGCTCACCGAAACGACGTCGAAGAGGAGACGCCATGCCCAAAAACCCGCACCACTTCCCTTCACCGCGTGCGACTTGGGCATCGCCCGTGGGTGTGTGGCCCCCGAGGGCTGCCTCCTCGCAGGGAGCCCCACCTGCGGTCGAGTGCCGATAGTCGGGCCCCGAGTTCCTCCCGGCATACTTGCCAGCGTCATCCAGAAGAGAAGGAGCCAGCTCTTCGTCAACACGGTGGTGCAAGTCAGCACAGGCGTGGCCTGGCCGACCACGGTGGAGCTCGCCATTCTCCCGCTCGATGCACGGAGTCTGGCTGCATGATGTCTGTCCACGAGAATTTGAGAGGAGGTGGCGGTGGTGGAGGAGGAGGTGGAGGCGGCGGAGGAGGAGGAGGGGGGGAGGAGGAGGAGGAGGAGGAGGAGGAGGAGGAGGAGGAGGAGTGGGGGAGGGGGGAGGAGGAGGAGGAGGAGGAAGGAGGAGGAGGAGGAGGAGGAGGAGGAGGGGGAGGAGGAGGAGAAGGGGGGAGGACAAGCTATGCGGTCGCGCCACCTGACAGGCATCAAATCCCTCCCTCGCATCCCGTTCCACTGCGCTGACGGTTTCTCAATCCGTGGACGCGTCTCTTAATCGACGTGGAGCCCCAACAACAAAATCAACATCGTGTTATGCGCAATCGGAGAAGGGGAGCTGCGTACAGAGGATGAAGAGGAAGTGGAGGCGGATGAGCAGAAGATGGATGAAGGAACAGGACGAAGACGAACAGCAGCAGCACGAACTGGAGTGAAAGGAGTGGGAGGAGCAGGAGATGAAAAAGGATTCGGATCCAGAAAAGTGGCCCCCGCTGGGGCGAGAGTGCTATCGAAGACGCCTACGGCGAATCACCGCCGCCCCCTGCCTTTTTGGAAGCGCCTATGTGGCCGAACGTTGAGGCCAGACCTGCCAAGCTATCGGACCACGTGTTCCCCGAATCGGTTTGGAAAGCCTTCGGGGAACACGTGGGCATCTTGAAGGTCATCTTGGCCGTCTTGGAGGCCTCTTGGGCAAGCTTTGGGCGATCTTTGGGGCTTTTTGGGCCGTCTCGGGCCAGCTTCGAGCCAACTTCGGCCATCTTGGTGGGTTCCTGGCACGTCTGAAGCCGTCGGAAGCCGTTTGGGGGGCCTCTATGGGCCGACTTGGGGCCCGCTTGGAATGCTCCAGGGCCGTCTTGGAGGCCATCTTGGGCGTCTTGGAGGCCATCTTGGGCGTGTTGGAGGCCTCTTGGGCCCTCTTGGGGCCCTCTAGGGGCCATCTTGGAGGCCACTTGGGCCATCATGGGGCTCTCTTGGGGGCCTCTTGGGCGATCTTGGGGGCTTCTTGGGCCGTCTTGAGCCGTCGGAGAGCCGAAAAGGCGCAAATGCCAAAATCCTTCAAAAACCAATGGAAAATCAATGATTTTGGCCTCTTCGGACTCTCCTGGAGGACCTCTTGGAGGCCTCTTGGGCCGTCTGGGAGGCCTCTGGGGGGCCTCTTGGGCCGTCTTGGGCCGTCTTGGACTCTCTTGGGCCGTTTTGGAGGCCGTCTTGGACCATCTCGGGCGGACTTGGAGGCCATCTTGGGCCATCTTCGCGATTTTTTGAGGATGTCCCGAGCGAAACGGCCGTTTTTTGGAGGATTTTTTCCGGTCGTTGAGCACGTTTGGGGGCCTTCCGGGTGGCCGGCGGGTTCTGCCGGAGCCCACTGGGGAGTTCTTTTGGAAAAAGAACCAAAACGAAAACCTGAAACATCCAGCACGCCGTGCACCCCTGCAAGCAGGGGGCGGCGGATCGGATGGCCTTCGGCCCATCCCGCCACCGTGCCTGGGTAGTTGGTCATAGGCCTCTAGGATGTTCGTTGGGATGTCGCGGAGAGCCTCTCCTGGGCCTTTGGGGGGCCGTTTAGAGGCCTCTTCGGAGCCGGTTTGGGGCCCCTTGGAGCGTCTTGGGCGCTTCCGGGGGGTCCTTTTGGGAGCCTCTTGGCGCCACCCCGGGGCATCCTGGGGGACATCTTGGGGCGGAAGACTCGGATTGTTCGTTCGTGTTCCCCCTCTTGGGCCTTCCTTGGGGCTGTCTTTTGGCCTTCTTGGGCCTTCCTGGGCGCCTCTGGGGCCGTCTTGGAGGGATGAGGGGGGCGACAAAGATGAAAAAGGATTCGGACCCAGAAAAGTGGCCTCCGCTGGGGCGAGATCGCTATTTTGAACGGCGGGAGCACAGCGCCGATCCAAAAATGAGGCCCACTCTGCAGCGGGAGCACCATTTTGAAACACCGAAGATAATCATATTGTAAAACCACATCGGGTTCTGCACAGTCCTGCGTATGACACAACAACGCTACGCAGAGGGGGGGCGCAATCTTCCAGGCAGGGAAGGAGGAAGAGGGGAGGAAGAGGAGGAGGAGCAGGATAAGGAGGAGGAGGAATTGGAGGAGGAGAAATTGGAGGAGGAGGAGGAGGAGGAGGAGGAGGAGGAGGAGAAGGCGGAGGAGGGGGAGGGGGAGGGAGGAGGAGGAGGACCAGAGTAAACTCAAGACTGGTCAACGATGTTGCAATAGACCCTCCCTCCGAATTCCCTCTTCAGAGGCCCCTGTAAGGGTTTATTTTCACTGAGGGAAGTGCCCCATTGGAAGACAACCGCCTGAGAATCCCGAACCGTGCCGAAACACCATTCCTGGGACCCCAACGCCGCAAATAAACGTTATTGTTGCGTCCTGCGGGCCCTGAAACGCACCAGAACATCATTCCTGGAATTTCAACACCGCGAATCAAGGTGACGGTTGCGCCCTGACAATCCTACATCGTGCCAAAACACCATCTCTGGGACGTCAACCACATGAATCCTTGAAGTTGCTGTTAACTCTTAAGACGAATGTGCGTGGCGCCAGGGCGAGAGCCACATGTAGAAAAAGAACCGCCTGCCATCCGTGGAACGCGAACAAACGCTTGAGACGAATGTGCGCGGCGCTACGGCGAGAGCCACATTTGAAAAATATACCGCCCTCCAACCGTGAAGCTCTGGCAAACTTTTCAGACGACTGCGCGCGGCGCCAAGGCGAGAGCCGCATTTTGAAAACGGATCGCCCTCCATCAGTGAAATTGCTTCACATGTTAAGCTTAAGGACCGCACGTGTTGAGGAAGTCTCAGGCGAGACGCCCGGCCCGCCCTACCGACATGTCTCTAGGCGCGACAGCGATGAGTTACTTATGAAGAAAATGGATGGAGGAGGGAGCAGAGGAGGAGTGGGAGGACAGGGAAGAGGAGGAGGAGGCGGAGGAGGAGGAGGAGGGAGAAGGAGGAGGAGGAGGAGGAGGAGGAGGAAGAGGAGAAAGAAAGGATGATAAGGATGGAGGAGTAGGGAGGAGGAGGAGGAGGGAGGAGGAGTAGGTGGGAGAGACGGAAGAGGAGACAGAGGGAGGAGGAGGAGGAGGAGGAGGAGGAGAGGAGGAAGCAGGAGGAGGGGAGGAGGGGGAGGAGGAGGGAGGAGGAAGGAGGAGGGGATGGAGGGGAGGAGAACGAAGCTCGATCCTGGAGGCCCGCTCGCCCAGGCCCCCCGAGCGGCCCGAGGTCGCCGGGCGGAGGCCAGGGACGCCCGGGAGGAGCTCGCCTCCCCGGCCGCCAGCCTGGACGTCGACGGCACCAGGCGCTCTTGACGGGAAAGAGGGAGGTGAAGAGGGAGGAGGAGGAGGAAGTAGGAGGAGGAGGAGGAGGGGAGGATGGAGGAGCCTCGGAGGAGGAGGGAGAGGAGGAGGGAGGAGGGAGGAGAGGAGGAGGAGGAGGAGGGGAGGAGAGGAGGAGGAGGAGGAGGAGGAGGAGGAGGAGGGAGGAGGGAGGGCGGGAGGAGGGAGGAGGGAGGAGGGAGGAGGGGAGGAGGAGGAAGGGAGGAGGGGGAGGGAGGAGGGGAGGAGGGAGGAGGGGGAGGGCTGAGGGAGGAGGAGGGAGGAGGAGGAGGAAGGGAGGAGGAGGATGAGGAGGAGGAGGAGGAGGATGGAGGAGGGAGGGAAGGAGGGGGAGGGGAAGGAGGAGGAGGAGGTAGGGGAGAGGAGGAGAGGAGCAGGAGGAGGGGAAGGAGGGAATGGAAATGGGAATGGGAATGGGAATGGGACGCAGTCCGAGCACAGCGCCCTGCCGCCGCGGCGGCGGCAAAACAATCCCCAAGCAAGCGGGAGCGGCGACGAGGAGCCCGAGGGTCCCACCAGACAGGTGCACCCCAGCAACAGCCTTCCTAGGAGGGAAAGATCGTGGCCAGGCTAGAAGGAGGAGGAGGAGGAGGAGGAGGAGGAGGAGGACGACGACGACGACGACGAGGGAGGAGGAGAAGTAGGAGGTACAGGAGTCCGTAGCTATGTGGTTCAAAGGCACGGCCAGCAGAATTTCAGTTGCGTTCACCTCTGATTGAACGGTCCTTCACGATTGTTCTCCAGGGTGCAATTCCCGGACCATTTTTCGGATGTGCATACCCTTGCCACAGTCCTGCACAGAGCTACACTACTCCGCCTTGCGAAGGCCAGTGGAAGTCACGTCCAAGGATGTTTTGTTCGGGACCAAGCCGTGTGCTATGCCCTCTCATTGGCGGAGGCGGAGCCGAGAGCCGGACACAATAGCAGGATGGGCGAGACAAATACCACCCGAGAAAATTCAGAAGGTCCGTGCCAAACTCGACGCGGAGCTCGCAGGCTCGGGTGGTAGCACCGTGGCCGCGAACGACGCTGCTAGTAACAAGTTCTTGGCACTGCCGGGAGACTGCGTCGACGCAGTCACGCAGACCCAACTCAAGATGGAGCATCTCCCGGCCTGTGATCGCTATGGCGGCCCCCCTGTCAAGATGGACCCGGCAAAGGAACGGACATACGAGGTGTCCTGCTACCCCACTGGTGCCAATGGGCTGTGACCGCCACGTGTTCCCCAGGAGGAAGAAGACGAAGACATCGTCATACAGTATTCGTCGCTCGAGGACCTTGAGTTTGCTCATCAGCAGGCGGAGGGTGGCGAAACAAATGGATGCGCAGCAGCACAGGATGTAGCGGCGGGGGTGGAAGCCGATGTTTGTGTCATGGATTCTTCGATGGCAATGGTGGAACGTTGATTCCGTCGGGCAGGAGACAGAGGAAGAGTTCGAAGTAATCGTGTTGACGCCAATCTTAAGACAGATGAGACGACACCGAAAAGCATCATATCATATCCAAGACGCGATTGATGCATTTTCGCAGTCGATGGCACCGTGCATGAGCCGCGCAAAAGTGCTCGGCCGCTGCAAGCCGCCCATTGCCTCCAGTAACCGGATACGCTGCCCCGGGTGTGGTACGCCCACGGTCGTGAGACTGTGCAGGCAAGGGCCGATCTTGCAGAGTGCGAGCCCACACTTGTGCACGTCGGTGCCACGTAAGTTGGATGTTGCCACAGTTTCTGCATGTTTGCCCCCCGCCTTCTCGTCGCCCTCTCCCTTTTTGTTCCCCCCCTCCTCCCTTCCGCTCCGCACTCCCTCTCCCCCTGCCCTCTTGCATGTTCAGTGTGCGATGTGCGAGTGTAGTGGTGCCCACCGCCCAGCATTGGTCTATGTACAGTGGCTGTGACCCGGCGCGCGTGCATTCAGCACAATTGTTTGCACGTTATTTGGCTTTCGTTTTCATGCCAATTTGTGCCGATGCGCCGTCGAGGCGCGGCTTCTCCCTGTCCTGTCCTGTCCTGTCCTGTCCTCTCTTCGCAATATACCCCCTCGGACCCGTCTTCCCCTCGCCGCGGGCGTTGCCCAGCCGTCCGGGAAGGCGCTCTGCAGCAGAACGGTGATGGAAGGGGGGGACGCTGAGCAGCAGCGCTGCTGCTGCCGAAGTGGCGGCAACCACCGGGGCAGCCGCGTGGTTTCCTGGGCTCTGCCGATGAAGTCCTCGTGCGCAGGCCCTGGCGGCCGGCCATGCGCGGAGGGGCACGCATGACCCTCAGTGTTTCCCGCCCCTGTCTTGTTTCATCTGTCCATCGCCACAGGTTGATGCTGATTGAAGCGTTCGCCTGTGGTCCGCCTGTACGTGCCCCCTGCATGGCTCTGGGCAAGCAGCGTCAGCAGACATTGCGGTCAACCTGCAGGGTTTCTCCGTATCCCTTTCTTCGTTTCCCAGAGCGAACCTGCTCCCAGCATCGCGTCCACTCGGCAGTGCGGCGTTGTGTGCTGGGAGTCGTTGCACGGAAGCGCGCACCAGCACGGGGCAGCAAGGGAGGAGAAGGGGGGGCAGGGCTCGTTTCGAGTCCTCCGATTCGATCCGATTCGGCTTCGATGGCCTCCGATCACGATCCGATCCGATTTCGGATTCCGAGTTGGACTCCGACTTCTCGATGCAGACTGGCTACTCCCGCCGATGTCCACCGCTTCGATGTGTTCCGACTCGGCTGCCGCTTTCCGCCGATCCGATGCCGATCCGACTCGTCGATCCGATCCTGGGCCCTCCCTCTGGGGGGGGGGGGGGGGCACGGCCCGAGGCCCCGTATGTTCGGCCCGAGGCCTCCTCTTGTGGCCCCCTCTCGTGGGCCCCTGCCCTGGGCCTGCCGCCTCACCCTTCTCTCGTCCTGCCCCCGCCCGCGGCCTCGGCACAGCCTGCCGCCCCGCCCGAGTCGGCGACGTTCCTCTGCACCGCTCCAGCACGCAACCGGTCCGCCCTGCTGCCCCAGCAACGGCCAGCAAAAGGGTGCTCCCGTGGCGCGGACGCCGTGCCGCGGCACGGAGCGCCGGCGTGATGGAAGCCGTGCAGCGCGCCGAGCCGGGCAGGGAGCAGACGAACCGAGCCCGGCGGGCGAGCGGGGCGCGAGACGAGCACGGGGCCCCGAGGCCTCAGGGCACGCGCGCCCGCCAGGCCGCACGCTGGAGAGGGGAAGGACCGGACCGGGAGGTGGGACTCGTGTGCGCCGGCCGCCCCCCCTCTCCTGGCGGCGCTGCACAGGGTTTCGCCTGAACGAACCAGCGCCCTCACCATGGGCATTCTCGAGCAGGGGCCGACCTGTCTGAGCACGGATCGAATCCCGCCCACCTGGCGCGCTCTCCTGATTCTCCGTCCCCATCCATGGCCCTCCGCACCAGAACCCGCACCTTCTCAGTTGCTGTATCTCCAGCAACCATGGTGAAATTTGAGTTCTTCGGGGGCGGAGGAGAGCAGGAGGGGGAGGGAGGGACCGACGGCATGGGCAGGGTGTTAGACGCCCCCTTGCTGACTGCAGGGCAGGTTCCCACCTGATCTGCCCAGCCGGCTCTCTGTCGGATTGGCGGGTCTCTCGTCAGGGCAGGGCCCATGAGAAGGGAAGTTCTCGAGTACAGAATGGGTTCCACAGCCTGCTGTCTCCACCGTGCCGCCCCCAGGCCTCGTTGGCGTCTGGGGGCATTCAGGGAGGCAGGAGAGGTGGCCGCTCTTGAGCTGGAGGGGGGGGGCTCAACCGTCTGAACTCCCCAATCGTTACGGTAGGTTCGTGTCGTGTCGACCGGCGGAGACTCCGCCAGCGGCGTTCAACTTGAAACGCCGCGGGCGACCCAGAATAGCACGATGTGGAACGATTAAGACGCTTCGGAAACGACCGATCGTTAAAGGTTGAAAGATCCCCGCGGTGTCAGGAACCAACGCCGAAGTCGGCACGACGCGAACCTGACGTACCCGGGCCCCTTCTCCTCCGTCGTCGCCCCCACCCCCGTCCGCGCCCGCCCCTCCCCGCCGCATGCGACGGCCCCCACGGCCGCCGGCCCTCGCTCGAGGCCTGGGCGAGCGGGGTGGGGGGAGGGCTGGACCCAAACGCCGTGTTGCTGGACTTCGGCTGTGGTTTGCTGCTCTCGTCGGGAGGGAGGCATCAGGAAAAAACAGGGCAGAGCGCGAAGCGAACAGAGTCCGAACGAAGGCAGAGCGAGGAGCAACGTGTAGGTCCAGCCCCGGGGAGGTGGGCGCAGGGCTGGTTCTGCTGGCCTCTGGGGCAGGGTTGGCTTCAGCAGCCCCCATATGGTGGAGGCACGGTGGAGGCCTGCGCCTGGCTCGCCCAGCGTAGCCTGAAGTCGGGCCTGTCCCCCGTACAGGAGGAAGAAAAATGGTCAGAAGATGGTCTGGAGACGATGTGTTTCTACTATGGTTGACCATTTCCACATATTTCTGGGGTATGCTTAATCTGTCGTCCAAAATCTGCCTGTAGGGGGGCATGCCCGACCTAAGCGTGGCCTTTCCGTGGGGAATTGAGTTGCCCACCATGCAGTCGGACCGAGGTGTAAGATCGAGGTCGGCACGGGGAGGGTATCCCTGGTGTTCTTCGTGTTCGCTGGATGGTATTGTGCATCCTGGGGAGGGTACCCTTGGACGTGCTGTGCGCGTGTGTGTTGGGACAGCGGAGGGTCTCGTGCTCTCGAGGGCGGTCCTGCTGGCCTGGGTCCGACTCTGCTCTTCCCTTTCTTTCTCTCTTCCCTCTCTCCGCTCCCCGCTTTCTGTGCCCCTGGGCTCATCCGTGCGCTTCGGGTGCATGGATGTTGCTTTGATACGTCGCTGTCGCTGTGCCGCAAGAGGAGGAGGAGGAGGAGGAGGAGGAGGAGGAGGAGGAGGAGAAGAAGAAGAAGAAAAAGAAGAAGAAGAAGGAGGGATGGAGGAGGAGGGGAGGATGGTAGGAGGAGGAGGAGGGAGGAGGGAGGAGGGAGGAGGGAGGAGGGAGTGAGGGAGGAGCAGGGAGGAAGGGGCAGGGAGGGAGGGAGGGAGGAGGAGGGAAGGAGGGAGTGAGGGAGGGAGGTTCCTGCCTCCCCTCGCCCTCCGCGCCCCTCGCCCCTTCCCCCCCCCCCCCTTGCGCTGCGCAGGGGGGCGGACTCGGTCGCCAGGGCCGAGGAGGCAGCGGCCAGGCGTGCCGCCGCCGCCGCCGCTCGGGGCCTCAGCGGCGCTGGTGGACCTCCAGCGTATTGAGAAGTTCGGGGGTGGACAGACCTCCTACCCTGACACGTCGATTGGTGAATTGTCCGTTGTCGGTTTTCGAGAGGGCGTCGCGGCCGTCATTTTTGCGGGTCCAGGTCCGTCGGTTTCGGTCCCAGGTCGTTTTCACTAAAGGGAGGTTTACTAAAGGGAGGTTTGTCCACCGCCGAAAAGTACAGTCAACCCGCATAATGTGGATGGGCAACCTTCCCAAGGGTACCCTTGCATCCTTGCCTCCTCGGTGCATCCTTGGCCACTGTCGTTGGCCGCGCCCCGCTCGAAAGGCTTGGAAACGGGCGTCCAAGGCCCTTTGCATCCTTGTCGCGTGTCCTTGTGATGTATGGGCCGACTGTACACTGCGGAGGTTCTCCGACGCTGCAGTCGGGAGCTTGTGGATAGCGTGTCGCTCCGCCGGTCTTGGCCCACCACGCTTCGGCAGGACACGCTGGCCACGTCCCCGCCCCTCTGCGTCGACGTCCCGAGGCTTTCCAACCCTCACGCCACGCGGAGCGGAGCGACACGCTGTCCACTCGCCAGGCATGTCAGGGCCGCCGCCGCGACACGCTGAGCAAAGGCTCCCGGCCGTACGGGGAGGAGGAGGAGGAGGAGGAGGAGGAATAGCCAGAAGAGGAGGAGGAGGAGGAGGAGGAGGAGGAGGGGGGGAGGAGGGGAGGGGAGAGGAGGAGGGGGGGGGAGGAGGCGGAGGAGGAGGAGGAGGAGGAGGAGGGGGAGGAGGAGGAGGAGGAGGAGGAGGAGGAGGAGGAGGAGGGGAGGAGGAGGAGGAGGATTGAGGGCGCCACCTTCGGGGAGAAGTGGCGGAAGGAGGGGCGCCACGAGAGTGAGTTTGCGGTGTATCGCAACCCTGGCCGCCGAGCCTGATCTCAGAGCCGGCCGAAGGGGACGTGCCTCGTCGACCTCGACTCCTCTCTCCTCCTCTGCTCCCCTCCTCTTTCCTCCTCTCCTCTCCCTACTCCCCGCTCCTCCCTCATCCGTCCTCCTCTCCTCTCATCCTCCTCCTAGCATCGTCCCCTCCTCATCCTCATCTACCTCCTCCTCCTCTCCTCCTCTCTTTCTTCCTCTCCTCCTCTCCCCTCCCCATCCCTCCTCCTCCTCCTCCTCCTCTCCTCCTCATCACCCTCCTCCTCCTCCTCCTCGTCGTGCGCGCCTGCTGTGCGCCTCCCGGGGCCCTCGCTGGGCCCCGGGGGCCCGTTCAAGCACTGGCTGGGATGGAGGGCTGGCCGGCGGAAGGGGCTTGGGCTTCGTGGGCCCGCGCTGCAAAAAAAAAAAAAACGAAAACTCAATGTTAAAGATAACCCCCCCCCTCCAAAAAAAAAACGGCATCGGATCTCTGGGCCCCTGCGAGGGTCGGAGGAGGAGGAGGACGCACTGAGATGCCGAGGCCCCAGCCGCCACGGCCAGGCCCGCCCTCGGAGCCCTGAGCAGAGCGCGCCATGGAGGAGGTCCGGGGGAGCAGCGGCAGCCCAGCTGATGGAAGGAATGGAGCAGGCCCTGGCTTGCAAGTGGGGCGCGTCCCTCTACAAAGGGGGATGCTCAAAAATAGTCAAAAGAAATAGTATGGGGACGATTTCTCTAGCACTTTTGATTATGTTGGAGCATGTTTGTGGTATTGCTCGCTTTTCTTCAAAAATTCGCCTGTAGGAGGACATGCCCGACCAAACACTAGCGTTCGAGGGGTGCAGCTCCCGTTCTTCGTGTTCGGGGCCTCCCCCTGCAGTGTTCTTCGCTTTGAGCATATCCATCAGGCGATCGCAAACATGGATCAAGGGGGCGTGGATTAGCGACGGGTCCAGCTTCCATGGGAGATCGCGGATTTCCGCCGCCGAACGAAGCGGCACCTGCCGCATTTTGGAGAGGGCACCTCCCCCGATCCATGGATTTGGCGACCGCGCGCCAAATCCATGGATCGCTAATCCATGTTTGCGCGCCCCCGACTCCAGAGGGCCTTCAGCCATCGGCGAAAGGGCTCGTGTTCTTGTCCCTCGTTCTTGGGCCATGTGTCGACTGTACCTCGTTGCCCCCCCCAACCCCCACCCGATCGCCCACCCGTCCGAGGTTTGAGGATCGAGGTCTTGGGCGCCTTTGGAGCCTCTGGGGACCTTCCGGGACCTCCAGAGGGCATCTTCTACGGGACTTCGGATGCCAGGGGCGGGTCGCTTCCGACGGGCATCCTCCCCCCGGGGTCCTGTCGTTCGGCCCAGGCCCTACCTCCTCCTTCCCGTTCCTCCCCACTCATCCTACTCCCCCCTTCTCCTCATCCGCCTCCCCCTCCTCCGCTTCCTCCTTCTCGTCCCTTCTCCTCCTCGTTACATGATACACAACGCCTCAGGAGTTGGGGGTTTGTTTGGGGCCTCGTGGGGTCCGCCGCCGTCGGTTCCGTAGGTGTGCGGCTCAAGCGGGAGGTTTCTGGCTTTGATCTTTTCGAGAGTTTCGCACACTGGAGGCCGGGGGCCCTCATTGAGCGCCCGCCCCTGCAGGCGCCGAGGGGCCTCCAGACCGCGGCTCTGCCTCAGACTTCAGAGGTGCGAACCAGAGGCCGCCCACCTTTCGCAGCCACGGCACCACGGCCTTCAGATGGAGCCAGCATGGCGACGGCTCCAGCGCTGGGAGAGTGATAGGGATCAGCAGGCGCGTGGCGTCAGACAATCCAGGTGGGACGGCGCTCGGGATGGGGTATTCTGGGACGACCGACCCGTATCTCGCGTGGTGGTTGGAGCCCCACCGTGGTCGTGATCACAAGGTCTATCAGCACGTCTGCAGGGGGCCAGTGAGCCCCTGTCTGTATCGAGGGCCT
>CAUYUJ010017591.1:0-10000 GCA_963575745.1 Prorocentrum cordatum
TAGCCAGACCCCTCGCGTCGTGACAAAAATCACGACGGCGAGTTTTTCTTCATTTTCGGCCCCTGGGGGCCCTTACCGGGCCTCGGGGCCGTCAAAAAACGGCTCGGCATGAAAACCTGGTCCCGGGGAATGGGTCGGGACCTCTGGGGGTCGCGTGATGAAAAAATCATGACGTCGGGGGTCTGGGTAGATTGGGTCGGAGGATCGCGCCGCATCGCCGATACATCGGCGATGCATCGGCGATACAGTGTCGACGACGGCGATGCATGGGCGACGTCGGTGTGAAGCAAAGCGGGCTCCACATCGATCCGCATCGGCAATGCATCAGCGATGTGGCGCGATCCTCCGACCCCAGCTTCTCCGACCCTATCGAGGAGGCCTAGAGCATTACAGTATGGGGGGCTCGACCACAAGAAACCTTCAACAAGAAACCCAGCTCTGAGACCCCAGGACGTCCATTGATCTGGGTGTGGGAACGTCACGCTTTCCATAGCTCAAACCATCGAAAGCCATGAAACCCGGGGCACCCTGGAAGCAAGCAAGGTTCTTCTTGGCATGGGTCTCCACTGTACACGCATTCGCCGGGAGCCTCTCCGGAGACATGGGCCGTCGGCGACCCTGACATTAAATCATCCCTGCCGAGAGTTGGGAACATTTTACGCTACACGAACGGACTTCGCTCCGAGCGTTCTCTTAAGCATTAGCCCAGGCCCAGATGTACGACAATTCGACGAACAAAAAGAGGCTCCAATAATTCGCCCAGGGTCATGTCAAGGTTCTTGATTTTCTTCCGCGAAGGCTGGAGTCCATGGGAGTTGCTGCTTTGTCTTCGGATTTCTGATGGGTGTGTTGCTCCCCTCCTGGGCTCGTCGCCGTCACCGTCGCCTCCGAGGCGCGAAGTGGCCCTGCGATCCGACGTCTTTGGGACAAAAGGCAACATCGCGCAACCTCGCGACCAGAACCGTAGACCCCCATCTTTCTGCTGCATGTTCGAGCTGGATCGATCTGCGATGGTCTTGGGGCCCGAAGCTGGGCGAAAACGTCCAGTGCGAACAAAACTGCACAGCCCAGATCTCAAGGGACAAGTCGTTGCGGTGGAGAGGAGGATCAGCGCGGCGCCCTGGCGAGAACGTGAGCGTGGCCAGGTCCAGGACCTCGGTGGTGTCCAGGTGGCGAGAGCCGTCGAAGCCACCGAGCACGAGCAGGTGCCTGCGGACAGGCGGCGGCTGAGCGCAGAGAGTGACCCTTTAGACAAGAGCGGCCTTTGGCGCGTGGGGGGAAGGGGCCAAACCCGACCCCGAGGAAAAACAAACTGTGGGGTTGCGATGGTTCGAGGAACGTCGTGGCGTTCCCGTGGGCGAGTCGCTCCTCATCGCGGTTGCGCCTTCTGCTGATGCCGTCGCAGTCGGACCACACGTACGGAGCGAATTGCCACTTGGCTTGCAGACCAGACATAAGCGCAGGCTGCACAAGGACTAGAGGCGAAGGTATGTGCGAATGTGCGTCCACACCGCACTATGCGCATGTTCCGTGGATCGCGAACTGGGATCGCTCCCTGCTCCGCTACCAAGTAGACTTGCGGGCTTGGGGGGCGCAAGAGAAAAAGGATGGCGGGAATAAGATGTTGATTGCAATGTCTAACTTCTCCGTGCGTTATGCAGGTACGCGCCGGCGCGGAAGCCACACAGCGGCAGAGCATCCTATTTGAGCGGGCGGCACGACGGGGAACTGGGAACGAGGAGGAGGAGGAGGAGGAGGAGGAGGAGGAGGAGGAGGAGGGAGAAGGAGGAGGAGGAGGAGGGAGGAGGAAGGTGGCTGGGGCGTCGAGGTCGCCGAGCACGAGCGGGGGCCCCGGGGCAGAGGCGAGACCCAATGCCCGCGTGTTTTGCCTTCTGGGAGCTCGGTGTGCTGCTGCGGCCCGCTGCTCCTCCCAGGCCTGCGGCCTCTGGTGCTGCTGCTCCTCCGCCCTCCCCTTTGCGTGGGGCGGGCTCTAAGCACTGTGCTTGCAGCGTTCCTCCACCGTCCCCTCCTGCTCCTCCTCCTGCTCCTGCTCCTCCTCCTCGTCCCTCCTGCGTCTGCTCTTCCTCCTCCCTCCTGCGGCTGCTCCTCCTCGTCCTCCTTTGGCTCCTCGTTTTCATCATCCCTCGCCGTCGCCGTTCGCGTGCTTGGAAGTTGGTGGAACGGAACCGTTGAACTCAAGCGGGCGACGAGAAGACACGGGTCTGACGCGAGACCATATGGCGACCTTCACGCAGTGGCTTACGTGGGTCGCCAGCGCGACCTCACGCGGGCAGCTTGCGTGAGACTGCCCGCACCATCGGATACCTTTGCCTGTGCCGCTCGAGCGTGCGTTTCCTCCAACTTGTTTTTCCTTTTCCTCGGCCTGCTTCATCCTTATCCCCTTCCTCCTGCCGCGTGGCCGAGGCGCTCGGCCTCTCTCCCCCGCGCCCGTACCCCACCGCCCCACGGCGAGAAGCCCACGACAGGAATGAGCTCGTGGGCCTCCTCTGGTCTGAGAAGGTCGCCCCAGGGTCGAGCTCGTGTCGGGCGTTGGCAGAACTGGGTTTAGTGGGACCTGGTTTGGTGATGTGTACTGGTGGACGCCCTCCCCGCCCCGTTCCACTAACCGGAGCTGCCGTCACCCGAAAAAACACCAACTACGGCAAACCTGGTTCAGCGATTCTGGCCAATTCAGGAGCTCCGGGCCCCTACCACTACCTGGGTCCCCTCACCTGGGGTCCTGGGGTCCTGGCTATACCCGATTGTAGCTCTCCTCTGCCTCCTCCTCGTTTTCCTGTTCCTTCTCTCCCCTCCTTCTCCTGCAGCCGCTCCTGAAGGTGCTGCTGCCCCTGCTCCGCTCCGCCTGCCGACGAGCCGTGGGCGTCGGCAGTGTCAAATCGGGCGTGCCCCTCTACAGGGGAAGTGTTCAACAATTGTCAAACAATTGTCTGGGAACGATGTTTTGAATATTGATTTGACCGTTGTGTGTTTTGGGGGGATATTTTGATTTTTCGTCCAAAATCCCCCTGTAGGGGGACATGCCCGACCTACCGGTAGTGGGGCACAGCAGACACAGGCGACGAGACATGCGGCCAGTGTGCTACCGTTGAAGGAAAAACTTTGCACCAAGAGTTGGGGGACCACTCCGAATACACCCCCCGCACCCCCCAGCCTTAATAATGAGCAGATGGTCCCAGAGACGAGCGGCCGCAAAGCATCTGCACCCAAGGTCTCGATCGCAACGCGTTCCGATGCCAAGGCTGGGGGTTCAGGAGGGGTTGAGTTCGGTCCTTTGTCGTCGATCGTTCTTGATGCAAAGTCATTTTTCCTTCAACCGTACCACCTGGAACGCATACCAAGGAACGAAGGGGCTTGTCTTGCCACGGCGGGCCTATTCCACAAACAGGTCCCACTGCATAGTCTGCGGAGCGGCCCGAAAGCCCTGGCCCCTCCTGAAGCCCAAGAGCTGTCCTCATGTCCGCGTCTTGACAGGCGTGTTGCTGCCTTGCCTGGCCACAGTGAGAAACAATGGCGGGGATCGCGGGAGTGCGGGGCAGGGGGCACACTCTTCGTCGAGCTTTCGGCGCTTCCGCAGGGTGCGGATGCCCCAAGGCTTAGGTCGGGCGTGTCCCTCTACAGGCGGATTTTGGATGAAAACTGAAAAGATTCAAAAGGTACTTAACAATAAAAAATGAGTAACACATCGTTCCCATATTATTTTTAGACTATTCTTGAATATTCCTCCTGTAGAGGGATAGGCCTGACTCAACCCAAGGCTTCTGTGACCCCCCAAAACCACGGGGACACACGACGCTTCCGTGGGGCACCTGCCCGCGTGCCTGCGCTCAAGACTGACAGCAAGGCTGCGCGAGGAGGATGCAAGCCCCTCGGACGCCCATGTCGGTGCCTGTCGTGCGGGGCTGGCCATCGAAGGTGGCTGAGGATGGACCGTAGATGACCGGAGAAGCAAGGATGCAACGGGTACCTTTGGGAAGTCGATCGTCCTTACCATCTGTGTCGACTGTAGTGCAGGTGGAGGGGGCAAGGGGGAGGAAAGAGGACGAGGGAGCTGAATCACTGGAGGAGGCGAGGGCGGAGTGGGAGGGATGTGCTCGTCGGGTGGCCAAGACTGCGAGGCTGTAGGGGCGCGATAGGGCAGCTCCAAATGCGGGGGGGGGAGGGGCAACGGTCCTTATCTACAACGGGAACACTGTCATGATGCGGTTGGATCAGGACACGCTCCTGGAGCTCGCTAGTTTCTATCGGCTCAGGGATTCGTCTCTGGACGCGCAAGGCTCCCACAAGCTTTGGAATTTTGGAACGTGTCATTGCCATGGCTTCTCGCTCGTCCGACTCTCCCCCTCTCACTGCGCCTCATCCGGCGCATCCTCGACGACGTCGTCGTCCTCCTCCTCCTTCTCCTCAACGATGTCGTCCTCGTCGTCATCTTCGCAACCATCGCCGTCTCCCTCGTTGCCGTCTCTGCCCTCCCCAGACATCCGACGACGTGACTCTCTTGATGCGCGGCCGCACGGAGGGCCCCGCCCCCCTCCCCGGACGCAGATCTCGCCCTGGCTCCGCAACAGTGCTGCCGGGGCCCGAGAACAGCCCCCCCCCGGGGGGCTGACGTCGAGGAAAGACGCCGGGCCTGAACGGATCGCGTCGTCGCCGTCTCGGGGGGGGAAGGCAGAGACACCGCCACCGCCCTTTGCGACACACGCGCCCGCTCGTAGATGGCCGGAGCGCCCCGCCCCCGCGCCCCGCATCTCAATGTTGGCCAACGAATGTGAAGGGGCCCCAGGACACAGAAATAAATACACACGAATAAAAAGGCTCTCCATATTTTCCTGTATTTTCTGGGTTTTCGTCTTCCCCCCCACTTCCCATATTTTCCAATATGTTCGGGGGAATGGGCGATTAATTGTGTCTGTGTGTTTTTTTCCCTCCTGAGAATGCGCCAAAAGGGAGCGCGACGTGTTGCGAAATAAACGCCCACTTCTGTGTGTGGGGGGGCATGGCCTCCTCGTCAACCTTGGCATGCGGGGGGAGGAGAGGGGCGGCTGCGCGCAGAAAGGGGTAGGGTTAAGTCGGGCCTGTCCCCCCTACAGGGGGATTTTCGACGAAAAACAAAAAACACACCAAAAATCCCTTAAGAAGATCAAGAAATACTCAAAAAATAGTCTCCAGACTATTTTGGGGCTATCTTTTGATTATTTCTGGGGTATTTCTTATTTTTCGTCGAAAATCCCCCTGTAGGGGGACAGGCCCGACTTAAGGGTAGGGGGAGGGGTGAAGGCTTCTTAGAAGCAGGGGTGCTTCCAAGAAGCCTCCTCCTTCCCCCTACCCCGCCGCGACGCCCTCTCGCGAACCGAGAACGGCCAATTCGCTAATCGACGTGTCAGGGTAGGAGGTCGATCAACCTCCGAGAAAGACGGGGGGAAAGGGGGCGAGCTCTGTCGTCTTGTCGCCGACATCTGAGGTGGGCGCTTCCTTGCCGTCGCCCGGACGTCCATCTCCCGTGCATTTTTTTCGGTTCCGTGCGTGTTTTTTTTTGTCGCTCGATGGTCCAGGATGGTCCTCGATGGCTCTCGCCGGGGAAAAATGCACACGCCCGAGCGAGGCCACGTCCCTTTCGCAGGCGGCCGTGCCGCTGCGCCCCGGGCCTCTTGTCTGGGGTCCGCTCTCGCCAGGTCTCCGGGGCGAGCCCGGCCGTGGCCACGAGGGCCCTCCAGGACGAGCCACGGCGGCGGTATCGCTGGGTCGGGCTCGACTGGAGAGGACACGCGAGAGGACACAAGGCTTAAGTCGGGCCTGTCCCCCTACAGGGGCATTTTCGACGAAAAATTAAAAAACAAAACTCCCAAAATACTCCAAAAAGGCAAAACAAATACTCCAAAAATAGCCCCCAGACTATTTTTGCATTCTTTTTAAACTTATGTTTGAATATTTTTCCTATTTTTCGTCGAAAATCCCCCTGTAGGGGGATAGGCCCGACCTAACACAAGACCCTTCCGAGGGTCACGTTGCCACAGAACTGCAGGAGGCATGGGTCGCAAGACACAGGGCACGAGGGTACCCTCGATTTGGCAAGGTCGACCTCTACTAGTCCGGGCCGCCTGCAGGTCGGGCATGTCCCCCCGCAGGCGGATTTCGGAAGAACAGTGCAACAGGGTCAAAGCATGATCAGAGACGATTCAAAGAGCACGAAAGTCGTTACTGTCCTCCCGCAGGCAGATTCTGGAAGAACAGTGGAATCAAAACATGATCATCAGTTTCCAAAAGAGCACGACAATCGTCACCAGACTATTCTAAACTGTTCCTGGGTACTCCTCCTGTGGAAGGACATGCCCGACTTAACGGTGCCACTTCCTCCCCTGAGCCTTAGGTCGGGCATGTCCCCCTTACAGAGGTATTTTGGACGAAAAGGGAAACTGCTCAAACAATACCCCCAAACAGTCAAAACTAGTAAACACATCGTTCACATACTATTTTTGGAAGATTCCTCCTGCAGAGGGACAGGCCTGACTTCACCTGTTTGGACGCCCGAGATGGGTACGGAAACAATGGGTGCAATACCCAACGACAAATGTTGCCCCAAACCAACAGCGACCGCTGCTGGGCAGGCGGCCTCCTGTCTGAAGTGGACACGGGGCGCGGCGGCGCGGACAGCGAGCCCTGTTCAAAATGAACAGGAACTGATCGCTCTGAAGCGGATTTATCCTCGTCCTAGCCCCGTCCGAGGCCCGCCGAAGGCCCCAAAGGCCGAAAACATCAAAAAATCAGTCGCCGTGATTTTGTGGGGTCCACGACGAGAGGGGAGTTGCCGCCGTCGGCGCCGCCGCCGCCGCGGGCGCCCCGAGTCGAGCAGCGCCGCCGAGCAGCCGCTGCGCCAGGAGCGCATGCGTGGGCCCCGCGCGAACTGCATCGTCGCCTCGCTGCCCGCGCGCGGCGCGCGGCGAGACGAGGCAAAGCTGGCGGACGGCATCGAAGTAAGACGCTGGATGGATGGATGGATGCATGGATGAATGGATGGATAGATGGAACGCTGGGGCGGGACAGCATCCTAACAATTCGCCTCGGGGCCTGCCAAAACTGAGGATGCTTCCAGCACGAAAAATATACGGAATGCCCCCCCCATGCGTGACTCTGGAAGCAGGGGCGAGGGCTCGAGATTCTCTGAACCGCAGCCTGGCCAACCCCGCGCGTGTGGACCGTCGGCAGGGGTGCATAATCATGAGGAGGAGGGGCAGGAGGAGGAGGAGGAGGAGGAGGAGGAGGAATAGGAGGAAGGGGGGGGAGGAGGAGGAGGAGGAGGAGGGAGGAGGAGGAGGAGAAGGAGAAGGAGAGGAGAAGGAGGAGGGGAGGAGAAGGAGAAGGAGAAGGAGAAGGAGGAGGAGGAGGAGGAGGAGGAGGAGGAGGAGGAGGAGGAGGAGGGAGAAGGAAGAGGAGGAGGAGGAGGAGGGAGGAGGAGGAGGAGGAGGGAGGAGGAGGAGGAGGAGGAGGAGGAGGAGGAGGAGGACGAGGATCCCGCCGCTCCCAAACAAAAAAACCCTTGGAGCGTATGCCCTTCCTCCTCCTGTCACCAACCTGGAGGCGAGGAGGCAGGGGCGAAGGTTGGTATAGGCAACCTCTGGGAGGTCCTCGGCACAACGAGCAAGGGCCATCTTGAGCCCGATAAATCCTCCTTCTCCTCCTCCTCCTCCTTCCCCCTCCTCCCCCTCACCCTCCTCCTCCTCTCCTCCCCCTCCTTCTCCTCCTCCTCCTCCTCCTCCTCCTCCTGCCCCTCCTCCTCCTCCCATGGAGCTGGGCCACGTCCGGGGCGAAGCCGGATCAAGTCCAGGATATTCAGCGGCGGCACGCACGGCCCAAACCCGCATGCGTCGAGGGAGGACGCTGTACGAGGTCCTCGAGATTCGAGGTTCGAGCTTAAGGCGTTCCCGTATGGCCAAGAAAACACACATTCCCGATATCAGAATCACGGATTCACCGAGGACGCGCAAATCGGCCAAAGATTTCGGGGTATGGTCTTCGTCCGTCGTTGTCCCCCTGGTAACACCGCACCCCGAAATCTCCCTTCCCGAAATCTCGAGGAGCCTGCGTTCTGATCTGGCCCTCGCGTTTTCGGGATTGGGCGTCTGTTTTGAGTTGGTGATCGTATATTCAGAGAGAGCCCCGTACACCCGGACACGCTAGACCAGGACATCCAACATCCCTCGAAACTGATTTTCCCCAGACGGCGGCGCGAGAAAAAAACTGCAAAGCAATGCTCCGGGAAGGAACCCAGGCACAGGCCCCTCCCTAAACCTGGACCAAAACCCGAATCCTGCAGCGCAGCAAACAAACACTGCACTGGACAACCAAATCGGACTTTGCAGGAAAGGGTGTGGTTTCCCTGACTTGCCAATGTCCTGGTTAGTCTGTGTCGTGGTCTCCGGGGGCCTGGTAAGTTCCCGCAGGCGCTTCCAGCCAACAGATGCTTCCCAGCAGCTGCGCCTCGTCAGAGATGACCTGGAACCCCCAACTCATCGCGTCGCGGAGAGTTCACGACGGAGGGGGGTGAGGAATGATAATAGGCGAGGAGGTGAGAAGGAGGAGGAGGAGGAGGAGGAGGAGGGGGAGGAGGAGGAGGAGGAGGAGGAGGAGGAGGAGGAGGAGGAGGAGAACCCATACCTCCAACGTGTTGGACATAGCAATACCAATCTTTTCCGCTGCTTTCGGTCACCTGGGGGCCCTCGCCGGGCCCTGGAGCTGTCAGCAGAATGCTCCAGGACGAACAGCCAGCCCAAAGGAAGTGGTCGAGATTTGTGGGGTCGACGTTATGAACAAATCACTACATCGGGGGTCTGGGGGGCAGGAGAAGGATGCTGATGTGGAGGAGGAGAAGAAGGTAATATCAAATAACACCCAATCTGGAAACCGTGCCAGATCGGAATACGAGCCGCCGTATCGGTACGGAGTCGGAATTGGATCGGATCGGCCTCGCCAGGATGCTCAACGACACCGTGTGAGCATCGGGCCGCATGCCCATCAGATCCCCCCCTGCTTCTGACCCATCATCATCGTAATCCTCATCCTCAATTTGATCCTCCTCCTCCTCCTCGGACGTAGCCCACGAGGTGTCAATTTGCCACCACCTAGCTCAGCCTGCTGCAACATCCGGGCACGAGCTATGCGTGCCGAAGCTACCAGAGACCGAAAAAAGAAATATTACGATGTGCGTGGTGCACGTAAGATGCTATGGTGAGGCGTCGGCCTGCCAGATCTCGCCCCGCATCTGTAAGCGAAGGAGCAAAGACGAGGCGAGAATCGAGATGGACAGGGCGGGGCGATCAGGAAACCAGGCCTCGCGCACCGCAGTCCAACGGGTAGGCAACTCGTATACTGTGGCTGAGAGCCGGAGTCCGCCCCTCCATCGCATTCCCCCAGAGTCTTCATCGCACACACATCTGCGCGAGCCTCTCGTCCGCCGCAAAGAACAGGCTGCCCAGGGTCCAGTTCCACCATGCTGCTGAGGTCCTCCTGCCACTCGCGGCCACGCTCACGCTGTCGGGGGTTAGGCAGCAGGCCCTTGTCCACCTCAGGGGTGGTAAACTACATAGTTGCCTTCTCTTGGAAATTGAGATCGCCTATGACCCTCACGGTGGGTCTCTTGGGGTTCGCTCCCAAAACTGCCACCTCCGTGCGACTACGGCGCAGGATGGCATGATCGTCTTGCTCCAGCAAACCAAACTTGTGCACATTGTACACCAGCATCGTGTCGTCCGAGCTGGTACCAGCCGACATGGATGCCCGAAGTTTGATCAGCAACCTCTGGACGTAGCCTGGAACCAAAATCGAGTGGCGCTTTCGACCTTCATCAACTGCCTCGTTCGCCTCCATCTGTGATGTACCCTCCATTCGAATCGCAATGCTACCAGCGTCATGGCGGGGGACAGACGAGAAAACCACCGCATTCGTGTAACTGGGAAATACTTGCTGCTGCAGTTCCTCCTCAGTGCCG
>CAUYUJ010017591.1:12500-35000 GCA_963575745.1 Prorocentrum cordatum
ATGTATGTATGTATGTATGTGTATGTGTATATGTATGTGTATGTGTGCATGTGTGTATGCGTGTATGTGTGCGTGCCTGCGGGTGAGAATGTGCATGTGTCTGTGTATGGGTCTGCGTCCATGTATGCGTTTATGTATGTCTGCATGTATCATGTGTATATAGGTATGCATGCATGTATGCATGCATCTATGTATGGATGCACATACCTATAGATATGCATGCATGCATGCATGCATCCATGTATGTAAACATGTATGCATGTATACAAACCTCTATGTACGCACGTATGTGTTTATGCATGTGTATATATACATATATATATATATGAGTATCTAGCTTTGTAGCGGTGTATATATTTTACACACATATATGTATGTGTATATGTTCCCACACTTGTACAGCTGTGTACGTATATGTGTAAGTATGTATGTATATACGCAAAACATTAGCGGCGTCACTAACACATCGCGATTCAAACCATCGCTAGGCAAACAACTAACATAACACACACACACACACACACGCACACCGACCTGCAAAAGGCAAACGTATGCAATGAACCGTGGCCCGAGCAACACATCGGCAAAGCAATGGCTCTGCATGCGTATGGATATCCCCCGCGGCCCGAACACGCCAACAATATCTCAAACACACAGCACCGAGAGGGGACAGGAAGGAAGAGGAGGATGAGGAGGAGAAGGCAGGGAGACGAGGAGGGAGTGGGCACGAAACAATTACCCAGACCCCCCCCCCCAAAACCGGACCCCCCCCCTAAACCGGACCCCCCCCCTAAACCGCACCCCGCCCACCAGGACACCCCAGACGCCCCTGCCCTCCACCCAACGAACGCCCTGGACGCCCTTTCGGAGTCCCGGCAGCCTTCCGGGCAGTTGGACGCCCCTGCCGATCGGAGCCCACGGGCCCAAAACGGGCCCTAAGACGGCCCATCAGCGCTCAAAGAGGACCCAATATGGTTTCAAGACGGCCCACCAAGAGGCCCCAAAAGAGATTCCCAAGAGCCAAAAATCGTCCCGCTCCCTGGGGAAACGTACGCTTTTGAAGATATTCTATTTTTCGCTTTCACAGCGTCCACGGCATCCCCAGAGACTCTGAAGATCATCGCCCCAGGACGGCCTCCGAGGCTTCTGTGAGCGGCCCAAGGCGGCCCAAAAGAGCTCCAAGACGGATCAAGAGAAGCCCAAGGCGGCCCAAGAGGGGCCCCAGAGGGCCCCGAGAACTCCCAAGAGAGCCCCACGAGAGCCACAGGAGGCCCCCAAGAGTGTCCCCTCAAAGCCCCTGGCCGGCCAGGCCTCCCACACCGGCCAAAACAGGGTTCCGGGACGGCCCAAGAGGGCTCCAAGACGGCCCAAAAAAGCCCCCAAAGGAGTCCTCTGGTCCGGAGAGTCACCAGGAACTCAAACGCGAGCCCACACCGTTCCAATATAGCTTCCAGCAGCTCTCTTACACTCCACGACGCCGTAGTTCGCAGGACGGTGGTTCGAAAGGACTTCAGAGCCCCGAAAGCGTCCAGGGCCCCTCCAGGGTGGGCTCGTTGCGCTCCCGCGGGCCCGGCTATCCTTCCCGTGCCACCATCGCCCTTGGCATCCTTCTCGCTCTGACTGTGCCCTTCTCCTCTCTCTCTCTCTCTCCCGTCCCCCTTCTCTGCCTTCTTTGTCGACCTCCACGTCCTTGGCATCGGATGGCCATCCTCGCTCGCCCGCTCCTTCCCCTGGACCTTCTCCCCGTTTCTCCCCCCTCTTCCCCCCTTCCGCCCCTCGAGCCCCCCCTCCCCCTGCTCCCTTCCCGTTCCCCGTTCGTAGACAGGTGCCATGGCAAACGTTTGATACTTCGTCGTGTGCCAGCACATTCACGCGTGAAAAAATCACCCTTCCCTCCCTACTTCTGCGCACAGGCGTGCAAGCCCATCGGGCGAACGCAGTGTGAGCAAGGTCCAGGGATAGCAGAAACATGAGCCAATCGCCCGTCCAGACCTCGACGCCCCCTTTGCTGAAACACGCGATGACTTATTGCTTTTCCGATCGCGTCCGGAACAAGGCGCATGGCGCGAAGCGCCAATGGAATCTTGTACACATATATTTTTAGACACGTACGCATATTCGTTCATCTTATATAGTAGCAGATAGAAGCTGGCCCGTAGATTTGCAGACCCTCCCAACGTCCCCCCCCCCTCCAGAGCCCAGAAGACGGCCCCAGACAGGCCCCAAATGGCCCAGGACTGCTTGAGGTCCTCCCCTGGACGGGCCCCAGACCGCCCAAGAATGTATATGGGCTCCCGGATGGCTTCCGAAACGCTCGGCGACAGCCCCAGATTGCCTCCAGAGGGGTCCAGAAGTTCCTCGGACACCTCGAGAAGGCACCCAGAGAGTCCCCAAGACGGCGCCAAGAGGCACGCACCACTGATCTTGCTACATAGGGTTTTCTGTGAATTTTGGCGCTCTCGCTTTTTCATCCTCTGACTGCTCAAGACGGCCAAAAAGGTCTCCAAGATCGCCACAAGACGGCCGAAGAGGCCTCCAAGAGGGATCCAAGACGGCCCGAACGGGCCTCAACGCGGGAGGCCCAAGACGCCCTCTAGAGCGTCCAAGAAAGGTCCCAAATCAGCCGGGACAACCAACTGGCCCCCCAAGAGCCCCCCAGAGGCCCCCCAGACACGCTCGAGAGCCCTTCAAGAAGCCCCCAGAGGCCCCAACACATGGCTTCAAGGAGCCCCCGAGAAGCCTCCGAAGAGAACCCAGGCAACCACCAAGAGGCTTCGAATCATGTCGGGACCCCTCCCCCAATGAGATCCAAGGGGGGGCATCACGCCGTCACTCCCCCTCCAGAGCTACCAAAACGGCCTCAGACAGCACCGGTCCCCTTTCCAGAGTCCCCCGGGTTGCCTCAGACCGCCTCTCAGTGGCCCACGACGGCCCAAGATGGCCCCAAGTTGTCACCAAGATGGCCCCAAGAGATGCCCCAAATGACCAAGACAGACAAAGACCGCCACGGATGGCATCAAGATGGTGGCCTAGAAGGCCCCAAACACGGCCCAAGGGAGCCCCGAGAGGACTCCAGAAACGCACGCACCCAGGAGGAAATCAGTGAAACACAAACTGATGCCGAAAATACTTGGTGTGATCGCCTGGTAGGAGTTCCCAGCCTCCAAGATCCCCAAGATCGCCCCAAAACGTCAGAGAAAGAGTCCAGTGGAGGCCCGATGCGGGCCCAAGAGAGTCCAGCCAGAGGGGCCACCGTGAGTCCAAACCAGAGGAGGCCTTCCGAAGGAACCCGACACGGCCCAAGAAAGCTTCCAGGGAGCCCTACACGCTCCCGCGATGGGCACACCAAACCATCTGCTCGAAGAAGTTCCGAGACGGCCCCACGAGAGCCCGAAGAGCCGAGATGGTTCCAACATGGCCCAGAAAGGCTTCAAAAGCAACCGAAGAGGCCCAAATATGGCGCGATGGGTGGGGTGGGCTTGAAAGCGACCCCAAACGAGCGGCATGACTGACTGCCCTGCGCAAGCGACGGAAGACGAGAAAGGGGGAGGAACAGCAAACGGAGCACCGAGAGAAGGAGGAGGAGGAGGAGGAGGAGGAGGAGGAAGAGGAGGAGGAGGAGGAGGAGGAGGAGGAGGAGGAGGAGGAGGAGGAGGAGGAAAACTCCTCCTCCTCCTCCTCCTCCTCCTTCTCCTCCTCCTTAGCAACGGCCATTTAGCAAAAGGTGGTTTCGTTTCGGGGCCAGGGCCAGCAAACAAAATCCCAAGAATATGTGGTGACCGCAATTTCAAGACAGCCTGGGGTGGCCCCAAGAAAATCCCAAGAAGGCCACAAGATGGCTCCAAAACGGCCTCAGGGGGGTCAAGATGGCCCCGAGGAGGGCCCCAAGAGGGCCTCCGACGGATGCTACAACGGCCCCATTGTTGTAGCATCCGTCGGGAGCCCTATTTGGGGCATTTCTGGGACCCTTCTGGCCCCAATTGGGGCAATCTTGGAACCATCTTGAGCACTCTTGGGGCCTTCTTGGGGTTCACCTTTGTGTCATCACAATGTAATTTCACCCGTTGGATTTCATCTGTGTAATTTCATCAATTTTATTTCATCGGGTTTAATTCATCATGTTTAATTTCATCCGGTTTAAATTCGCCCAAATTTAAATCCATCCGGTTGTAATTCGTCCGGTTTAAATTCATCCGGTTTCCATTCGTCCGGTTGAAAATCATCTGGTTCTAATCTCTCTGTGGGCCACTATGTGGCCCGCGCTGTCTGATTGATCTAATCAAGCCTCCTCCAATTTGAATTCGTCCGGCTTAAATTCTTCCGGTTTAGATTCGTCCGGTTTCAATTTGAATCCGTCCGGTTTGAATTCGTCCGGTTTTAATTCGTCCGATCTAATTTCATCCGGTTTTAATTCATATGGTTTAAATTCATCTAGTTTTGGTTGTCATTCATCCGGTCTTAATTCATCCGGTTTTAAGTCGTCTGGTTAATTCTCATTGGGATTTTGATTCGTCCGGTTTAAATGTATCGCGTTCTGAATTCGTCTGGTTGACATTCGTCCTGGATCTGGAATCGGTTGGGAACCGGAGTCGGGGAGACGAGCGCCAGATGTTCAAGCCGCGTCCAGCCGTGGCCACGGAGGGAGAGCCGCCGAAGCCCCAAGACCCAGACGTATCCGACGATGAGATGTTTCCGCTCGCGGACCCAAGGGACCTCGAGGCCTTCCTCTGGGGTCCAAAACCGTGCCCCAAGGCACGCGGAGGTGCGGCTGTGTGGCGGGGATTTTGCAATCTTCGGAAGGACGACCCCCGCACAGGGTACAGCCCAACTGCACGTAGCCCCTCCCCTCCCTCCCTGCTCCAGAACAGCGGACCCACGCTCCCGAGGCCACGGCCCTTCCTATCAAACCATGGGCCCGTGGTCCCGAGGCCACGCCATCTCGCAAACACAACATGAGAGTCGCCCCATAAGCCATGACCCCCTGTACAACAAACGCGGGTCCGCTCTCGGGCGGCAACGATCCCTGGTAAGCAACAGAGGGTGTCCACGGTCTCCAGCTTCCACGACGGTCGAGGCAGGCAACAAAGGCCGCCAAGATGACCCAAGGCGCCTCCAAGAAAACCCCAAATTGCCCCAAAGCGGCCCAAGGTGGCCTAAAGACCCCCCGAAAGGCCCCATGGCACAAGGAAGCCACGGGAGAACCCCCAGTAAGGCCCAACTGAAAAAAACAGTTAAAATAGGAACACATGGCAATTGTGTCATCACCGCTTCGGGTTTCCTTCATTTGCAAATGGCCCTAGAGACCTCTAAGATGACCCCCAAACGGCCCAGGATGGCCCCGAAATGCCCCAGCCCGAGAGCCCCTAGATGGCCCAGGACGGCCCCAAGAGAGCTCCAAGCTGGCCCGGGAGGGCTCCTGGAGGGACCCAAGGCGGCCTTAAAACCCGCTGATGGCCCAAGACGGCTCAAGAACGGCCCAGCGACGGCCGCAAGCGACTGCCCAGCCAGCCAAGATGCTCCCAGACAGCCCAAAAGAACTCGAAGACGGCCCGAGAGGGCTAAGACGGCCCAAAGTTGCCCAAAGGATCCCCAAGTCTGCCCCACAGGAGCCCAAGAAGAACGGAAGAAAGAGGAAGACGACGAATACGAGAAGAGAGCCCCCGACATGACGCGGAAGAGTGTGTCGCAAGTTACGGTCTCCCAAAGCTCGGGGCACGATGTCACACGTTGCGGCCTTCAGTGCGCCCCCCGAACAGTCCCCACCCAAAGTGCTGGGTCAGCACGGTGGCGAGACTTTGCCGCAGGCAGCTGGGTAGTTAGTCTTCCATCCCAGATCAATATTTGACGCCTCTGGGGCCCGAAAGCTGCTCGCGAGGGGGCCAACATATATGACAAACGCGGCTGAAGTGTCTGAATTGGATGGCCCCGAAAAGCATCGGTTCACATTTGATATAAAGCCACACCCGCACAAAATGATGCATCCCCGGACCCCTGAGAGAAGATTATGGACGCTAGAATAAACAGAACACCCCTTCAAGTCCAGAACTTCGATCCTTTTCCGTGCCTGCAAGTCCCCTATGTGACGAGCAGAACTCGACTCGACTTGCGATGCCCCTGACTAGCGATGTCCCTTTACATCTCTATCGATGGTACTCGATCGATCCCACTATGGATCCCAGGATGGATCTCACAATCGATCTCACTATCTATGTCGCAATCGGTCACAGCAATCTTCTCAACTCGATAGAAGAATGCTTCTCAGTATCGATCGCACCAGCGATACCACCATCGATTTCAGTAGCTCTGTCAATATCGATCTCACAGTGGACGAGAACACCAGTGCCACCATGGATCTCCCGACCGATGACACGATCGATTTCACTATCGATGCCAGTATGGATCACATAATGGATGTTACTATCTATATCACGAGCGGCCGGGCAATCAATATAACAATCGATGCCACGATCGCTATCACTATCGGTCCCACCATGGATCAGACAATACATCTCGCCATCGGTGTCAGTAGCGATCTGAATATAGATCTAACGCCCAGCCCACAAGCGATCTCACAATCCATGTTTCGATCAATCATCTCACTATGGATCTCACCATCGGTCTCCCCATCGATCTCATTATCGATTCAAGGATCGATGTCGCAATCCTTCTCACTGTCGATCTCCCGATCGACATCAAGTGAAACGACCACGGCAACGGCAGCGACGATGGAGGCGACAGCGGTGGCGGCCCCTCTCCTCGTCGATCGTGGTGGTCGTTGTCTTTGGAAACGAAAAAGTACCGATACCACCAGTCACTCTTCACTGGACCACTCCCAAGATGCGTTCGAACCAGAATTTCAAGGATAATCCAGCGGTGGCGACGAGGGCCTCCCAGGAGGCATACAAAAGAGAAAACGAGGCATGGGTGTTGGGATAGTAGTCTGCGATACTTCTTCCTCCCCGATCGTCGTCGCGTCGTCGTCGTCCGTCGTCGTCGTCGTCGTCATCGCCTCACCTGTTCGTCTGATCGTTCCTCCTCCTCCTCTTCCTCCTCCTCGTCCTCGTCCTCCTCCCTCCTCCGTCCTCGTCGTTGTGGTCCTCCTCACAGCTCACGTAACAATCAATCTCACGATCGATGCCACGATCGCTATCACGATCGATCCCACAATCGATCAGACAAACCATGTCTCAATCGGTTCCAGTAGCGATCGGAATCTCGTTATGAACGTCCAGCCACCAAGCGATCTCACAATCCATGTATGGATCAATCATCTATCTCACCATGGATCTCACCATCGGTGCCCGTATCTATAGCATTATTGGTTTCATGATTGATCTCACGATCGTTCTCACTGTCGATCTACTGATCGACATCACGAGACCGACGTGAAACGATAACGGCGACAGCAGCGACGAGGGGGGCGTCGGCGGCGGCGGCCCCCGTCCTCTGCGATCGTCGTCGTCGTCGTCGTCGTAATCTGGGGAAACGGAAAAAGTACCGATACCGCCACTCTCTCTTCCCCGAACCACTCCCAGGATGCGTTCTGACCCGGATTTCAACGAGAATCCAGCGGTGGTGAGCGACGAGGGCTTCCGAGGAGTCGCAAAAAAGAGACAATGAGGCAAGAATTTGTGGGCATGTGGTCTGCGATACTTTGTCATCCCCGATCGTCGTCGCCGTCGGTCGTCGTCGTCGCCTGACCTGTTCCTCTGGTCGTTCCTCTTCCTCCTCGTCCTCCTGCTCCCTCCTCATCCCTGCTCGTCGTCGACGTCCTCCTACTGCAGAGATGCCGAAAAAGAGAAATGCGGAAGGGCAAAAACACGAGTCGCCTGAAACACCGCCAACCAATAATCTTGACGCGAATCCTGCAGTGCCATAGCCCCTGGCAGATGGATCCCCTCGTGATGCCCTAGTGCCAAGCTTGATAAATCTCAACAACCACTTGACCCAAAAAACAAAACGAAGGTTGAGCAACGCAATTGCTTCAAACACTCGTCGCGCGCACCTATTTGAATTCAATCGATTTTTATTCGCCCGGTTCAAATTCATCCGGTTTTCATTCGCCGATTTGAAATTCGTCCGGTTTAAATTCATCCGGTTTTAACCAATCCAATTTTAACTCATCCGGTTTATTCGTCCGTTTAAATTCAGCCGGTTTTAATTCGTCCGGTTTAAAATCATCCAGTTTAAATTCGCCAATTTAAATTCACTCGGTTTTAATTCATCTGGTTTAAATTCATCCGGTTTTAATTCATCGGGTTTAAATTCATCCGGTTTTCATCCTCCCAGCTTCCACACGAATCACGCAATACAGAGCGGACGAAACAAAAGCGGACGAAACAAAAGCGGATGAAACAAAAGCGGAGGAAACAAAAGCGGAAGAAACAAAGGCGGATGAAACAAAAGCGGACGAAACAACAACGGATGAAACAAAAGCGGACGAAACAAAAGCGGACGAAACGAAAGCGGATGAAACAAACCTCCACCCTTCTTGGGACCCTCCCAGGCTGTTTTGGAAAGTACCAGGAAGGCCCTTGACGGATTCCACAGCGGACCCCCCTGTTGTAGCATCCTTCCGGGACCCTTTTGTGGCCCTCCGGGGACCCTTTGCCATCTTGTGGCCCTCTTGGGCCTGCTTGGGGCCCTCCCACGCCGTCTTGGAGGGCCCCTTAAAAGCCCCTCCACGGATGCTACTACGGACCCTCTCTGTTGTAGCATAGCTCGGGATGGAAAATCGACGGGAAGCGGCCCATGGACTGGGCCTCGGCGGCGGGAAGGGCGGGCAGCCGATGTCTCGCGAAAACGGGCCGCGTACAGCCTGGCACTTAGCGGCGGGGGCGCGGTGCACGTCGGGTGCGGGCGTCGCCGCTTTCTCTGTGCACCCCGCCCCGCTGGCTCGGTGCACATCTGTATGTGCTCCGTTTTGCGCGGATGTCACAGGCGAAACCAGCACGTACAGATGTACACTGAACGGCCGGCTAAATGTACATGTGTACGCGGTGGATGTTTCGGACGGGGCAAGCACGTACAGACGGGCACTTCGCGACAGGGGCGGGGTACAAGTCGGGTGCGTCACCGCGCCCCTCGGCTGAGTCAGGGGGGCGGGAACCGCTGCAATTTCTCACTGACAGCGCCAGGGGTACCAGTAAACTCCGTACAAGACGAAAGACGTAGAATTCGCCCCGTAATCGACGTGAGCTCCACTAGGCCCAGGGCGCCCCACTACATCCCACGATGCGCCCCTCGGTCGCCCCTCGGGCACCGAAGAAAAGATATACCGGAGAAGACCCACACCAGTTGTTCGAGCGAAGAGTGTCAAGACATCGCAACAACGCGGGGGTGTCCAATTCGAACCAAAATCCATGGCGGGCAAATGTTTGGTTCGCATTGGATACAATGGAACCGACGACGACGACGACGATGATTGCGACGATAACCGCAACGATGACGACGTGGGGGGTCCGATTGGAAATGGCAACGGAACTCATGAATGTAGTTGAGAACAGTGTCGCCTGCGCATGTGGGACATTGTCGCGTCAGCCTGCCTATTGCGGACATGGTTTGCATTGCGGGTACAGCTTGGCTGCAACAGCATTTGCTTGCACACCGCTGTGTAATGTTGGTGGCGCGCCTTATTTCAATTGTAATCATCGCCTCCGTCTTCTATTACTGCTCCCCCGAAGCCCCTCTGTGCCCTTCGCGTATTCCTGCTCCCCTCCATGACGTTCGCTATCCCCGTCCGCTGCTCGGCCCTGCCCCTTCCCCTTCGCCCCTCCACTGTCCACCCCCTAACTCCCCGTGCGCCTCCCCATTGCCCCTCGCGCGCTGCGCGGCGGCGACCGCCCCCCTCCCCCGCACCCGCAAGGCTCGCCCCGCGCTCCTCCTCTCTTCCATTCGCGAGGCAGCGGCCTTGATTGCAGACCTACTTTGGTTAGCGGCATCGAGGCCCTAGCAAACCCGACAAGCGCGATCGCCCGCCTCGAATGGCGCGTGAAAGAAAACATTAAACGACAGCCCAAAATTAATTTTCACTTTTTGGGGATCCGCGCAGAAAGCTCACCCACCTGCACAGAACGTACTTCTATACCTGTCCGAGGGGAGGAACCCTCGTCTCCTTATTCTTGCTCTCCCGCCCCCCTTCCTTATCCGTCTCACCATACAAGCTCAAAGCTGCCGTTGGCAGATGTACCGAAAGCCGCTCCTGTTGGGATTCTGTCTCGCAGCGGCGCTTCCTGCGCATTCTTTCGAAACGGCCCCCCGAGGGGTAGCAAGACCAAGTGTTGTGAACAGGGCTCGTTCTCTCCTCCGCTTCACCGTCCCGCCCCGCGCCCGGCTCCTCCGACCTTTCTGCCCCCGAGTCCCCTTGGGCCTCTCACCCACCACGGGCGATGCACGGGCGAGTCTGTAAGTCGAGGCGGAACGAGCCTTCACAACCTTGTGGGTATGATGTATCTGGGGGCGGCCGCGAGGGGGGCGCCCAAGAGGGGGGGGGCGCAAATCATGGCCGGCGGCATGTGCGCGGCCCAGGGGGGGGGGGCCAGGAACGTGATGGAATAAGAAGAGGCGCCATGAAGTCCGAGGAACTATCACGGCCCACGCCACGATATCCCCCCCCCCCTAGTCATCACACACCTCTTTGCCGCCCCCGAAATGTATGTTGGTGACGCCGGAGAGAAACACCACTGAGTGGGTTTCCTGGAATTGGTTCGCATGCGCTCCTCCCCTGCCCTCTATCCCGCGCTCTCTCTCTCTCTCTGTTGCGCACATCTTTTTTGTATGCAGGTAGTTTCTGCTTGCTTGATCTGCCCTCACACCTCGCTTTGCACTCTGATGTCCCAGACCTACTCCCAATTAGATATACGTATATAGGCAGTGCTCGTTTTTTTGTTATGTTTTGTTTTGTTTTTCTCTCTCTATCTCTCTCTCTGTGTTTATATCACTGTTTTTCTCTCGTCCCATCTTTCTCTATATATGCCCAATTTCGCCCTATCACTCTGACCTCCCCCTTCCATCTTTCAATACCGTATCTAAGAGTGGTCACAAATATTGTCTCTCTATTTCTCTCTCTCTCTGTCTCTCTGGTCCCGCTAGTCAGCTCTGCTCGCAACTCTCTGACCCCTGCGCTGCTTGCGATCCAAGACTCTGGCGCTTGGCCACACCCAGCACATCCAGAACGCCAGAACCTGACACTATAGTGCCGGGGACCCCAGAATCGGGAGCCAGGAGCCAAGGATCCCAGCCTCTGGGAACCCGGGAACCCAGCCAGCCCAAAACTGCCAGGAGCCCCGGAAACCGGGAACCCGGGAACCCAGGCGACAATGGAACTCGGGAGCCAGGGGCACCCCGCGAACCCAACCACCGACACCGAAAGCGGCCTGGGGCTTTCATCGCCACATCCTTCCGTCTCCGCGAGGGCCCCTTCAGTGCAAGCACTGCCTGGGGAATGGTTTGTCCGTGCGGTGGCTACCCAGCAGAGGAGCGTGCGCAGTGGCGAACAGCAGCGCAGCCACTCTGCCACCGCAGAGGCCGCCTAGTGGCTCCGAAGCTTACAACCTAGAACAAACGGGCCCTGTTGCACAACGATCAAAACGCAACGGTCCGCACGGCGATCCACAGCACACAAGCTGACGCCAGCATCTGTCTTTCCGCCAAGCTCATCTGTGCGTGGACAGAGGCGCGCCAAATGCCGCCAGGATCTCCAGCGGTCATCGTCGCAGTGTCATGAGGCAAGCGTCATCACGCTGGGCTGCCCTAAGTTCCTTGGCGCAGCGATCTTGATCTAAGAGGGAACGCGCATGCGCATGCACGAACACTGTGAAGAATGACGTCCAAACAAGTTACACATGGCGTCCGGCGGTTGCAGTGCAGACATAACTATATACTTGGACGAAACAGCACATCACAGCGCCACAAGCAACGCGGAGGCAGAGCAGATGGCAACGGGAGAGGTGCTGCGGACATGGCACGCGGGGGATGGCGGCGGCGAAGCACAGACCTGGACGGCGGCTAGCATGCGTCCTGCTGCGCCTCAGTCACGTAGGTGCCCAGGCAGGACTTGATGACGAAGGAGCCCCCGGGCGTCTTCACGTAGCGCGGGGCGTCCGTCGGCATGCCGACCTCGAACTGCTGGCAGGCGTCGGTCTCGCCATCGGGTCCGCCGGCGGCCTCCGCAACCACGCTCCCATCGGGCCTCACGGTCAGGTAGGAGCCGTCGCAGGTCTGCACTGTGGCGAGCCCGCCCCCGACCTGGGTGAACCTTGGGGAGGAAGCAAATTCCATGGGAGCGCGTGGGAGCGATCAAGGGCGACTGAGCCCGATTCACGCCAAGGCCGCGCTGACGGCGATGTTGACTAGCGGCGATGCTGGGAATCTGGTTTTTGCGACGCCGAGCTCGCGCAGACCAAAAGATAAGAACATGCGAACAAGCCTTTCCTAAAATTGGGCTAGCCACGACCCCCCCCCACGTACATCACCCAAACTTGCATCCCCGTTATCAACATCGCCGTTATCAACATCGCCGTTAAGGGGCCACCGAGCAAGATTAGCCCAGATTCAACCTAGAACTACAACCGTATTAGGCGGGATTGAGCCAGACTGGGACAGATTCGCCGCAATCATGCCAGATCGGGATCGTTTTCTACCGCGGATATACCAGCGCCGATGCTGGAGTGGACCCCCCCAGAGGCTGCATCCAACTGAATCTAGAAGCTCTGGGTCCTGAGTCGTTTCTTGATGGTCCCAGGGCCGGTGGAGGGCCCCCATGAGCCTAAAAACGGAGAAAACCTTCGGGCCCGTGCTCCTTCCGAGGAGCCACGATCGGGGGGAACCAACTCAGGGGGGGACACAAACTTCGAGCCGGAATCGGCGATACGCTGCCGATAGATCGGCGATGGGCCCCCCCCCCGATGGCGAACGACGCGGGTTCCTGGGCGGGCTGGGGCCATCGGGCCCCTGTCGGCGATGGGTGGGCGATCGGGGGCCGACGCGTCCCCGCCTGAGGAGCCTGTGCCACCCCCCATCCCAGACCCCCGACGCCGTGATTTTGTCATGACGTGACCTCTTCACGGGGACCAACTT
The DNA here is from genome assembly GCA_963575745.1 of Prorocentrum cordatum. NCBI lineage: Eukaryota > Dinophyceae > Prorocentrales > Prorocentraceae > Prorocentrum > Prorocentrum cordatum. The sequence goes on from CAUYUJ010017591.1 coordinate 25,578, forward strand.
TTCGTCCTGAAGTGTTTTTTGACGGTCCCGAGGCCCGGTGAGGGCCCCCAGAGGCCGAACAGGGCGGACAATCTCCCGTCGTGATTTTCTCAGGGCTCGAGGGGGCCTGGGATCGCTGCCCCCCCGCCCTTCCCGGCGAGAGCCTGAAGGTGCCCCAGCAGCCGCCCGAGGCGCCGCCGGCCTGGGCGCCGCCGCCGCCCGCGGAGACCCCGCCGGCGGCGTCCGCCCGCACCTGCCGGTGGAAGGCCGTCGTCAGCGACACGGGCGCGCCGTCGGGGCCCCACGCGGGCGCGGGGGGCGGCATGGGCAGCGGCTGCGCCGGCGAGCTCGCGTCGCGCGCCCAGCACCGGCAGCAGCTGCCCACCGTCCGCGCGACGGGGCCGCGGAGGGCGCAGCGGCACGGAGACAGGCCGTCGGGGCTCCGCACGGACTCCTCGGGTCGGCGCTGGGCCCCCCATGGCGGCTGCTCCGGCGCCGCCCCAGGGCGCGCTCCGCGCGCGCCAGAGAGGGGGCGTGCAGCGCCGATCCGAGAAGTCCGCGCAGGGCTCCTCCTCCTCCTCCTCCTCCTCCTCCTCCTCCTCCTCCTCCTCTTCCTCCTTCCTCCCTCCCTCTCTCCCTCCTTCCCTCCCTCCTCCTCCTCCTCGCTCGCTCGCTCGCTCCTCCACTCCTCCTCCTCCTCCTCCTCCTCCCGCCTCCTCCTCCTCCTCCTCTCCTCCTCCTCCTCCCTCCCTCCCTCCCCTCCCTCCTCCTCCTTCTCCTCCTCCCTCCTCCTCCTCCTCCCTCCCTCCTCCTCCTCCTCCTCCTCCTCCTCCTCCCTCCTCCTCCTCCTCCTCCTCCGACCGTCTGTTCTCTCGCCGCTTTGTGCTCCTCCGCGATGGGCTCCCGGTGCAGCTCGCAGCGCTGGCAGTCCGTGTTGCTGATCTCGTAGCCCACGCACCACGAGTTCGCCAGGCACATGTTGTGGCACTGCTCGGAGTGCTCGATAATGGCCACCTCGAAGTCGCCTGCCCCGCCGTCCGCGGTGCGGCAGCCCCCGTTCCCAACAAGCCTGAAGCCAGCCAGCGTGGTGTTGGGTGGGCCTGGAGAGGACCTGCTTTGCTCACAGGCGGCCTGCGACGCGTTGGTGAAGAACACCTCCCAACCGTCGAATGTCTTTTTAGTTGCCGCCAGGGGCCCCACGTCGCGCGCGGGGCAGGATGCAGTTGCAGAATATCCCTTGCTCAAGTCTCTGTATGATGACACGACGTCCTGGTGCGGGTTGTTTTCCAGGATGCCCATTTCCGCCCAACCCCCATCGCTGCCGTTCTGACCCCACACGGACAAGTGCTCCTCCAGCATTGACTGGTTCAAGTCCCTGCGCATGTCTGGGAAATAACTGATGTCCTCAGTACGGTATGTGTGGCCGTCCACAACCAGTGCCATGGAGCAGCAGTCAATATCGATAACATACTCGTGGTAGCCCTCGCTGGTAGAGAAAGGGAGCGTGATCCACTCTGGGGCGTTGATGCCAATGCCCACGAACAGGTTCGACCACACCCTGGTCGAGCCATCATTATCCTGCTTCCCCAGAATTTCGAAGTCCACCTCCGTCCAAGACACGTTCCGAGCGAAATCTTTCCCAAGGCCCTTGGTGATGAGGTAGAACGTTGTGGCCACGCCCTCTCCTGGCGCTGCCTGGATGCTGGCCGAGAACTCTCCTGGGCCATAACCCGGGCGGCTCGACATCCTGGCGCCGCAGTCCTGCGTGCTGGCATCCCCACCAGTAAGGCAAGTGAAGTTGAATACGCCATCGGCAACCTGCTGGCACTGGTCAGTTGGCCAGTCGGTGGCGAGCTCCTTGTCGGCGGCGAGCGAGGGGGGGAAGGTGAGAAGGGGCGAGCCTTCTCAGACGGCTCGGAAGTCCCCCAGCCTTCTGAGAAGGTTCCCAAGCCTTCCACGAAGACGCAGAAACCATCTCAGAAGGCGTGAGGTCTTCGCATGAGCCCCGACGCCTTCTGAGAAGGCCTTCTCCTTCTCGCCTTCCCCCCCTTGCTCGCCGCCGATCCTTGGTGACGCACTCCCTCGGGTAGGAGAGCTGGTACCCCTCGCAGGCGAGGCCGCAGGCCGTCTCCGCTGGCCAGAGGAGCGTCTGCTCCCAGTTGACGCAGGCCTCCTGGAAGTTCACGGCCCCGCAGTCGATGCACTGAGCCCACGTGTTGTCCGACTGCAGAGGGCCAAGCAACGGCATACACAGAATCTCTCGGAGGTCCGTGCGGCCTGCTTGGATCGGCGCTGACCCCCGTCCCTGGCGCGCGGAGCGCGCCAAGGGCGGTGCCAGAGGCGCCGCCAGGGGGGGCCCAACACCGATCCGAGAAATCCGCGCGGATCTCCGGACAATTGTGTCTACCACAAGGGCGAAAGAATTGCCAAAAGGAGTCTCGATGCTCAAATGGCATCCCTGGGAACGCGGTACCTTCAGGTCGGCGATGGGGATGTATGTCGGTACGTTGCCGGGAGCGCAGAGAAGCATAGAGATTCCCTGTGGCAATCCTTTTGCCCTGGTGGTGGTCTGCCGTGTCCTGTTCTCATCGATCCTCGGAGACGCAGACGAGGCCCTCGGTGCAAGAGCCCCTTTTGGCACCTAGGGAGAGCCAGGGTGCACGAGGAGGGCTACAGCGGAACCACCACGGAAGGACCGATGGAGAGAACAGCGAGCCCCCTGCCGAACCCAAAAGCGCCCTCATCCCAGTGCCTTGACTGGATGTCTAGGCCGCTGTCTTTAGAGGAAGAGGAAGACGAATACGTCTACTAAGTCGGAGGTGAGGGGGTGAGATCGAAGTGGAACGGAGAGCCCCCCTACCAGGAAATCTGTTTCGGTTTCGTGTTCGTGCGTGCCGTGCGTGCGGGCGAGGCGAAACTGCGTGGGCGGGCGAGAAGAAAGTCTTCTCCAGCTGAGGCGCGGCCGGACCAAATGATTCCTCTCCGGGGGCCGGTGCCGCGCGGTGTCCCGCCGGTGTCCCGCCTCCGGCTGAGGCGCGGCCGGACCAAATGTTTCCTTTCCGGGGGCCGGTGCCGCACGGTGTCCCGCCGATGTCCGCCGGTGTCCCGTCGGTGTCCCGATTATGATGATGATGATGATGATGATGCTGATGATGATGTCGATGATGTTGATGATCATGATGATGATGATGATGATGATGATGATGATGATAGTGGTGGTGGTGATGGTGACCATGGTGTCCCGATGGTAATGATTATGTTGACGATGTTGATGATGATGGTGATGGTTGTGATGATGATGGTGTCCCGATGATGTTGATGATGATGACCTTGCTGATGATGATCCCGATGATGATGTTGATGAGGATGAGATGATGATGAGATGATGATGATGGTGACGATGATGATGATGATGGTGTCCCAATGGTGGTGATGAGGTTGATGATGCTGTTGATGATGATGATGATGGTGATGATGATGATGATGGTGTCCCGATGATGATGTTGTTGATGGCGATGATGGTGTCCCAGGGATGATGATGTTGATGATGAGGATGATGATGTGATGATGATGAGTTTGATGATGGTGGTCCGATGATGGTGATGATGCTGATGTTGATGATGATGGTGCCCCGATTATGATGATGATGGTGACGATGATGATGATGATGATGATGGTGCCCCGATGATGATGATGTTGCTGATGATGATGGTGTCCCGATGATGATGATGATGATGATGTTGAGGATGTTGTTCATGATGATGATGAGATGCTAATGATGGTTGTTTTCCGATGATGATGATGACCATGGTGTCCCGATGGTGATGATGTTGATGTTGATGTTGATGTTGATGATGATGATGATGATGGTGACGATGATGGTGTCCCGATGATGACGATGATGAGGGTGATGATGATGATGATGACGACGATGATGATAATGATGATGCTGATGCTGATGCTGATGCTGATGATGATGATGATGATGATGATGATGATGATGATGATGATGAGGATAGTGAGATCGATAGTGGGACCGATCGAGTGAAACGTTGGTTCCTCCCCCCCGAACCTCCTTATCACCCGAAGGGTGGTCGTATAGGTATAATGATGATAATGAGAAGAAGAATAATCATGCAAATCACAAGCGGCATGAACCTAGACTTTGGGCGCTCCGCGCGAATTTCTTGGAACGGCGCTGGAGCCCCCTTCCTGGCGCGCGGAGCCCCGCAAGGGCGGCGCCAGAGGCGCCGCCGGGGGGGGCCCAGCGCAGAGCCAAGAAATCCGCGCGGAGCGCCAAACGTTCATTTCTGTGGCGATTCTACTTTTTCTTCTTCTTCTTCGATCTCTGCTCTCGCTCTCATCGAGCCTTGGAGACGCAGACGAGGCCCTCGGCGCAGGAGCTGTCGTCGGTGCACGGGCCCTCCGCGCCGCGGCGGGCCCGCCGCCAGCCGCGCGCCTGCAGCAGCGCCGCCTCCTCCTCCGGGTCAGCGCCGCAGGCCGCCGCTCCGCCGCCGCACCCCTCGGACGCCAGCGCCAGGAGCGGCAGCGCCAGCGCCAGCGCCGCGAGCAGCCGCCGCGGTCGAGCCACCGGTGGCGCCATGGTGGATCGCACGGCGACTCGCCGTCCCCCAAACCCGCTCGAGTCATGAAAAGATCGCGACGGGACAATTCTTGCTGTTTCCGGCCTCTGGGGGCCCGTACCGGGCCTCGGGACCGTCAACAAACGGCTCGGGATGAGAAACTGGTCCTGGGGAGTGGGTCTGGACCTCTGGGGGTCGCGTCATGCAAAAAATCATGACGTCGGGGGTCTGGTACGCCAGGTGCTCGCCGCAGTGCCTCGGCCCAGGAGGCAATGGAGCCAGAGCGGCTGGCCAGGGAGCAGCCAGGGCGCTCCTGGGGCCTCTTGGGGGGGGGGGTCGTTCGGAGACCACCGGGGGCCACTCTGCAGCCCTCCAGGAACGATTCCACGTCGGCATTGGTCCTCAGGGGGTGGAGCATGCTGCCAAGCTGCGTGCAAGTATGGTGCCAGCGGAGCCTATCAGAGGGGGACGTGCTGGATCCGTCCGTGGATCAGCCTCGGCCAGCGACGCAGAAGCTGCGGTGCCTGTTGCTGACGTAGAAGCCACGATGCTTCTCTCTGGTGCTCTGTCAGCTCATGATCGCCGCGGCTGGATCCGCCTCGAAGAATCGAGCTAGGAAACGCTCCAAGAGAGGTCCGGCGGCCGACTCTTCGGGGTCGCCCCATCGCGGGGGTGGAAAGCGGCAGCGGTGGCGAGAGAGCTGAGTTTTGCCCCCTCCAGCCATCGCGGATCAGGGAATGAATGGTGTTTGGGCGGATTCGGGCGGCTTTCGGGCGCTCTGAAGGCTCCTGGGACCCTGTCCGGAGGCCTCCTGGGACATCCGGGTGCACGATTCGGTGCTGCAGCAAGGGGGCCGCTGACTGCCGTAAGTTCTCCCGCATGGAAGGGGGAGGGGGGGGGGGTCGTGGCGAGACCCGAAGGGAAATCTGAACTTCACGAGAAAGTCAGGACTCGCTTGCACGCCTGTTCGGCCCAAAACTGCTGTTTGAGATGGCGGCGGAGGGCCAGGCGGAGGTGGCAACCAACTGGCCTACAAGTAAGTTTGCCTGCGTCAAGAGAAACAACGCCCTCAAGCATTTCTAATCATCCATGACAAGAGAAACCCAGACCCCGCCGTGATAAATTCAGAGCCTCCCCTCCCCCTCAGCCCTCATGCTTAGAGCACCGGTGCTCCCATCATCTTTCGCAGCTCTTTCCCTCCTCCTCGCGCCTACTGCTCCTCTCCTTCTCGCTGCCCCCTCGCTTTCTGTTCGATTCCAAACTCCTTCCCCTCCTCCGCCTCCTCCTCCTCCTCTCCTTTTCGTTGTCTCTCCTACCCTCTCCCGCTCCCTCCTCCTCGCCTCCTTCTCGCTGTTAATCTACTATTACCCCTCCTCGTCCTCCTCTTCTCCTCCTCCTCCTCCTCCTCCTCCTCCTCCTCCTCCTCATCCCGCCAACCTGTCTCATACCTCGCGCGCCCTGGGCGCTGCCAATTGCTCAGCGGTCGCCATTCGCGTGACCCCGACGGGGGTCCAGCAGAGCGCGGAGCATCCCGCATCCGATTTGCATGTCGCCTCCTTGGATCAGCGGAGTGCGGCCCTCCCAAGATCCGAACTAGACCTTGCCTCCCTGGGTGCCGCCTGTGGCGCAACTGTCGCAACTTTCGCGAGGCTGTGGGAAGTTCGTCCTGGAGATCTCTCGGAGACCTCTTGGGGGCCTCATTGGGGCCTCTTGGGGGCCCCTTGTGGCCTCGCGGGCCCAAATGAGCACCAAGGACGTTGTCCTCAGGGTGGGCTTTGCGGGCCTTTTCGCAACTTGGAGGGGTCTGGGGCCTTCTTTGGGGCCCTCTTGGGCCCGTCTTGGGGGTGTCCTGGGGGCCTCGGTGGCCGTCTTGGGCTCCTCCGGGGCCCCTCCTGAGCCCCTCGAGGGCCTCCTGGACGCTATCAACAATAATGCGAATCTGCCAGAGTACGTTTCCCTCAGAGGACCGGAAGACTTTTGCATCTGGGGGCTCTCTCGGTATCCTCTTGGAGCCTCTTGGGGCGTCTTGGGAGCCTCGCGGGCCGTCTTGAGGCCACCTTGGCCGTCTCGGAGCGTTCTTGAGCCGTCTCGGAGGCCTCTTGTACTCTCTCGGAAACCTCTTGAGACCGTCTTGGAACCCGGGCATTCCCCGAGCATGCTGGTCTTGTGCCCTTCCGGCGACTGGAAGGGTTCACTCGCCCTCACCAGGGGCACTCCTCCCCCTCGGTCTGGGGTTGGTGGGGTTCACGACCCGTGGGAGCACCCAGCCTTGCTCAAGATAGCTCCAGGAGGGCGCCAGGTAGCCCAGGATGGCCTCCAAGACTGGCCATGATCGCCCAACATGTTTCAATGTAGTTTCCATCTTCCCGCAGAGAGGCCCCACGACGGCTCCAAGTGGCCAAGGATCCTCCCAGGGACGCCCCCGACAGGCACGCATCCTTCCAACACCTGGAGGGGCATCATTGCCTCGCCTCTTCTCGCCGCCCGTTCGCCTTCCGTGGGCGTCGGAGGCCCCGGAATGGCTCCCCGACATGGCCCGGGAGCGCCCCCAAGAAGGGGTCCGAAGAGGGCCCACGGCGTCGCCACGCGCGCCCAAGAGAGCCCCGCGAGCGGCCCACGCGGGCGGCCAGGTGCGACGCCTCCCGCCTCCGACAGAAGACGTGAGACTGCTGTTGAGGACCCTCCCTCTTGAAGCGACGACCTCCCAAGTGGCGGATTTCGGAAGACCCTGAAATCAAACATGCTGTCATCTCTTTGGGGCGCATTTTTCACTTCCGCCACCCTCCGCCGCCCTTCCGCCGCATCCCGCCGAGGAACAGATGGCGACCTCTTCGATTCTCGAAGGCGAGGCTCTTTTTGGAACACTCCAGGTATCCCCCAGAGAGCCCCAACGCCCCCCTCAGAGAGCCCCAGGAGTGCCTTGAGGACCCCCATGAGGGTCCAGCAAAGATCCAGGATGGTTCCAATAAGGATCCCAGAGCCATCGGCTCCCAAACGTCTCTGCGTTCACCATTGTTGGCAACCTTGCTTCACTACGTGCTTTTCTACGTTCCTCTTCTCGATTCCCCACCCCATGGGCATCGTTATTCTGGATGGGCATATCCCTCGCGATTCCTCCTCCCTCATCCCGTGATCCTCCTTCTCCTCCATTCCCCTCTTCCGTCCTTCTGTGGCTAAATACACCGCACGGCAGTCGGTGACAACCCATGCATAGGACGTGCGGGTTTACATCTACAACGCACATACGGCAAGACAATTTCTGGGCCTGCTCAGGCTGATCCCGATCTTCTGTATGACGGCTGTCTGCCCTCTTTGTTCCACTGCTTGCTCCTACACTTCCGTGCTCGAAGTAACTTGGCTGGACACCGTTCCTGGATGGGCCGGGTGGGATACCCGATGAACCAACCATACTGTTTAGATGCTTCGAAACGGCTTTAACCTTCAACGAAATCTGCAAAGTTCTGCGAAGTTCCAAGGGGGGGAAGAAAACGAACCGTAGGAATCGGATTGGGAAACGGGGACGGTCTTCGGGACTCGTGCGGTGGTCTTTGGGGGGCGGCGGTTGTCGGCGGCGCCCACATGTCTCTGGCAGCTTGCAATGGGAGCAGGAGGAGGGAGGAAGGAGGGAGCAGGGAGGAAGGACGTGGGCAGGACGAACAATTAGAATACCATTGTATTTGGGATTGACGGAAAGAGGCGGACGACGACGCAGTGGAAGTGGAGGCGGGGGAGCAGGATTATGTATGATCTTGCTAGCACCTTTACCAGTACCATGGCTCGTGAGAACATGATTCGTACAAAACGTGGGTGGGGATGATGATGAAGCGAGAAGGAATCCGGGAAGGATGACGAGGAACGGATGAGGGAAATCAGGATGAACGGGCTTGTTGTGGTTGTTGTTGTTGTTGAACTCTCATTTCTGAAAAAAGATTCTTGTTGATCCCCCCCAGCGGTGCTTACTGCATTCTCAATCAAAGTGTGCCCCTCGACGCTCGCACCCGATTTTTTATCCGGGAAAATCTTGAAGCTCAAACTGGGCCCCCCCTGGCCCCCCGGATTACAACAACAACGGCTCCCGCCTGAGACTTCCTCCAAGTTTACTCAGGACCCCCGCTCCTGAGACTTCCTCACAATTTACTCAGGATCGGTGCTCCCGCCTGTGACTTCCTTTCAATTTAGTCAGGACCCCCACTCCCATTTGAGACTTCCGCACAATTTAATCAGGAACGGCGCTCCCGCTTGAGACTTCCTCGCAATTCAATCAAGACTTCCTCGCAATTTAATCAAGACCCCCGCTCCCGTCAGAGAACCCTTCACATGTCATTCAAGAATTGCGCTCTCGCCTGTGACTCCCATGCAATGTATTCAGAAGTCGCGCTTTCGACGCTCAGGAAACACGCTGCGCCAAGGACGCCGTTACAATTTACTTGGTAATCGCGCTCTCGCCATACTCAGGCATCCCGCTTGAATGTCCCACCCGCCCGACCCGCCCGTCAGGGCCCGCCCGTCGCGGGCTCCCGCCCGAGACTTCCTTCAGGAACGGCGCTTTCGCCTAGGACTCCCTCGAACGTTCACGCTCTTACCTTCTTGCTCCTCCTCCCTCTCCCTCCTCCCTCCTCTCCTCCCTTCTCTCTCCCTCCTCTTTTCCCTCATCCTTACGCATCTCTGCCCAATCCTCTCTCCCTCCTCTCCTTTCTCCCTTCTCCCTCTCCTCTCATGCCTCCTCCCTCCCTCTTTCTTTCTTTCTTTCTCTCTCTCTCTCTCTCTCCCCTCTCTCTCTCTCTCTCTCTTCCTCTACTTATCTTATCTGTCTTTCTCTCTCTCTCTCTGCCTCTAATCAACCGCCCCCTCTTCGCTCCTT